>APFE031243115.1:0-11473 GCA_000404065.3 Pinus taeda
TGCCCTTACATTATTATTGTTATGTCAGCTCTGATTATGTTATGACCCCTTAGACTCCTATATATAAAAAGGAGGTCTTTTCATTTGTATCATCCAAGAATTGTTCATTTATGTAATGTAAAGGAGGTTTCCCCTTCAAAGAGGCTGAATTATAAGGCATTGATCTATCTTTTCTATCTTTTCTTGAGCTGCTTTCATAAAAATTTCTTCCTAAGAAAAATGGAAAGTAGAATAATTGATAGATGTATTGGTTATTTTGGCAAAAAATGTGAAACTGTTAGATGTTGGTTATTTTGGTAAAACTGTAAAATTTATTCCTAAGAAAAATGGAAAATGTAGAAGCGTTGCTGAGTTTGAGCCTTAGGCTCAAGCCTACATGATGCAACAAATCATTGGATGTAGACAAGATGGCTAACTAGTGAGTTTGAGCCTCAGAATCAAGCCTACATAATGTAAAAAATCATTGGATGTAGACAAGATGGCTATTGAGTGGACAAACAAACAAGTGAACTTAAATCCTTAGAGATCAAACATTTTCTTCTTTTAAAATATTGAGTTTGAACCTTAGGCTCAAGTCTACATCATGTAACAAATCATTAGCCGTCTACAAGATGCATAACAAATGGACAAACAAGGGGGCTTAAATCCTTAGAGATTGGACCATTTCCTTCTTTCAAAATGTTAGTCGGAATTTGTAATGAGATTGGACCATTTTCTTCTTTGAAAAGATTGGATGGAATCTATAATGAGATTGGACCATTTTCTTCTTTCAAAAGATTGGATTGAATCTGTAGTGTTTGTTTATTGTTCCTACATCTAAGGTTGTCTTACTTTTTCTTCCTCCATAATCCATCATCATTAATTTTTTCCCTTCTACTCCTCCTAGGATAGTATTATTTTTTCCCACACCCATTTTGATAGCTAATTGGCCATCATTACTTTTTCCCTTTTTCTAATTGCCCATTTTAATATTTTCTCCCTAATCAATCATTATTACTTTTTCTCTTTCTTGCCCCCTTGTTTTAATTATAATGTTCCCCTTCCACCTTACTTTTTTTAATCCCTTGCTATTTTTTTATTTAGTGTAATTTATTTTATTTATTAATTATTTTGTCAAAAATTACATTTTTTTTTTACAAAATTTTAAATATTTTAAATTTTAGATTTTAAATCTAAATTTACATTATTATCTTTTTATTTTTATTCTTTTTTTGTGTGTCTAATTAATTTTTACCACATAATTTAGAATCTGTAAAGGTTGGATTTTTGCCCACATAATTTAGAATGGGTAACCTTACACCATGGAGTAACTTAAAGAAAACACCCCATCAACATCTATTCTACATCTATGAGCTTTATTTAACCATTATTATTATTATATTTTGTTTTAATAAAATCTTCCATATTAAACCAAAATTATTAGATTAGTCTAAACAGATTGTCCTATAAATTTTATAGGGACTTAATATTAACCATCCTAGATCCATCTTAACCCCAAATATATCAAGGGACAAAAGAGAAATATCTAGAGCTTCAAACCTCTTTTTTCAGTACAAAAAACTTCTTGATAGATACAATTTTAAGATGGATCTAGGTTGGTCTCAGTGGTGAGTGGCTATACAAAGTTTGTTGAAAATCTAATTATTTTGATACTAGCTTAGGCCTATTAAGCAAATAACAAAAATACTAAAAGGAGTTAATAACTAATAGGATGATAAAATACTTAAGAAAACACTAAAGATCAAGAATATAAACTCTAATTAAGAATAAACCAACAAAGAATACTATAAAAAGGACACTAATACCTACAAAAATAAACAAAAAGCAAAATAAATCTAATCTAGATTTGGTTTTTAAGATATTACCCTAGTTATGAAGATTTGAGGTGGGGTTTTTCAAAAGTTTGGTTGAAAGGTGCAGGGAAAGTCCATTGAGAATGGAGTCATGAAACTTTAGGTAATCAATCACAAAATGAAAGAGTAGCTATAACATGGCACGATAGGAAAACTTTTGGATCTTATAAAGTATTTGTGGAGTGAATCGGTAAAAATGATTTAATTTCAATTAAATATAGAGCATATTGAGATGAATTCTATACTTAACATCATAAAGAAAACATGGATATTTCTTACAATCAAGATAAGAGTACACTTAAAAAAATTATTCCCTTAATCTTCTTGTAACAATAAAGAGGGAAAAACATATGGAAACTAAAAGGATAAACAATTTAACATAAGAAATCAAATCATAAATTTCTTGACAAGGGATTCCTAAAACAAAACTCTTTGTATTTCTATAATTTTATCACTTTGCATTTAATAAACTGGTTACATCAATATGCAACTCCTTTCTTCATACAAGTTCCAACATAATCAAACACATTACAACCACTCCTCAGTTTTATTACAAAATATTTATAGACTTCTTATTGAACTAACCTCAGATTCTACAATGGAATTCATTACAAAATTTTATCTAAAAATTTCTAGAAAAAACCTGAACAATAAACTAAAATTAAAAATAATAACTAGAAAATTGCAGGAAATCTAGAACTACTGGAAAATCATCAACCTTCAAATCTGAAAATTGGTTCATGAATGTTGATCTTATGCCTTGGAATATGGAATGGTTGAAGTTTTTTTCACAAAACATGCAATCTTCCCTTTGAAGCTGATTAACTTTGCCACCTATATACTCTAGTTGTTCCTTTGACAACTATTTCTCAGCCAAAAAATTTGAAAATAATAGCATGCATGTTTATGTTTTTCACCTAGTTGATCAATAAATTATTTGCATTTTTGAGTTAAACCAAAATTATGTTTTGCAAATTTTTCCCATAGTCTTTAAATACTTCATCATCATCCCAAACTATTTAGGAAAAAGATATTTTGAATAATATTTCCTAATATTTTGCTTAAACTTGTAAATGAATTTCACAAAATAACATTTCAAAATATTTCTTTGAATGATTTAATAAACCACCCTCTTATTTTGAAATCCATGTTTTGCTTCTAAATCCATTCCTTTTTAAAATGTATGCCTTGTTTATCCTTCCCATGGATTTTAGAAACCATGTCATGTTTCTCCTTCCCATGAATTGTTGGTAAATTATTTTTTATTTTATCATTTTACCCCTATAAAATCCTTGGATAAGTATTTATCCAAATTTCATTTTCCGTCCATATCTCCTCTTTATAGCATAGAAAAAAAATGTCTTTTTTTCTTTATAATATTTTTTTATACTCAACCTCCTTTTGCTTTCCCCTATAAATTCATTTACTTAATTATATGACGTGTAAAAATCTCGTTTCACCTGAGTTTCATTGTATTTAGCTTCCCATTGGTAAACTCATTTCATAAATATATGAAATTCCCCTTATTTCCTTTCTCTCCACATTTTTATAAAAAACGAATCAATATGTATAATGGTTTTCACGGGGGTAGCTAGAAAGTGGTTTAGGAGGGGGGTGGGTCTGAAATGAGTGAGAATTGTAAAGTGAAACCACTTTTTTGGAGGGTATCTTAAAAGTTGAATAGGTTAAAGATATTTCATGAGTCTAGTAAGATATTACAAGAGGTTCATTAGGAACTTCTCACAGGTTTCTTAGCCCATCACATCATTGAAAAGGAAAGGCAAGAAGTTTGAAAGAATATAGGAGTGTGAGGCTAGCTTTGAGAATCTTAAGCATTTGTTGACACATGCATCAGTGCTACAGATTGCAGATCCAGAAAAAGAGTTTTTGGTATGCACATATGCTTGAATGAGAGGGATAGGTGGAGTCCTTATTCAGGATGTATAGGTGGTATGTTATGAGTTGCGAAAACTAAATGAGAATGAGCAAAACTACCCAAAACATGATCTTGAGTTAGCACCGATCATACATGTATTGAATATGTGGAGGAATTATCTTCTTGGTAGGAGGTTTGTATTGATGAGTGATCATATTGGGTTGAGTTATTTTTTTACCAACCAAATCTGAATGCGAGACATGCTATATGGTTGGTCATGATCAACGAGTTAGATTTTGAGATCAAGTATATCAAAGGCAAATAAAACAGGGTGGCAGTTGCTCACAATAGATGGGTACAAGTACATCGCTTGGAATCTATGAGTTCCTATGGGATAGATGTACAGGATAAGATCTTGTAGGTAAGTTAGTAGGATGTTAGGTATATGGAGATTGTGCACAGGTTGCAGTATGGATACATGTGTGGATATAGGTACAGGTACAAGTATAGGTACAGGTGCACAGGGTATGGATTATTGTCTTACAGCAGATGGATCGGTTAGGTTTTGAGGCAAGATATATGTACCAAACAATAGTGAGGTTAAGAAGTTGATCTTCAAGGAGTTTCATGCAAAGCCTTATTCAAGTCACCCATGTTTTAAGAAGGCATTGATAGTAGTGAAGAAATTCTACTATTGGTCGAATTTGTAGAGAGATGTAGTAGAGTATGTGATGAGGTGTTTCAATTGTTAGTGAGTGAAAGAAGAGTGTAAACATCAAGGTGGACTGCTCTAGCCGATCATAATTGTAGAGTGGAAATGGGAGGTTATTTCTATGGATTTCATCACAGGGTTGCCAATGGAAGTGAAACAACATGATTCCATTATGGTTATTGTGGACACGTTAACAACAGTTGCACACTACATTCCATTAATGTCTACATTCTCAGCTAGTGATGTGGCACAGGTATTCATCATAGATGTAGCTAGATTGCATAGTGTTCTAAAGAATATTATGTCAAAGAGGGATATGAAGTTCACTTCCAAATTTTGGATGGAGATATTTGCAGGATTGGGAATAGACTTGGCCTTTAGCACAACTTAACATCCACAGAGAGATGGACATTCAAAGAGGGTCAACAAGATATTGTACGACATGTCGAGGATGCATGTGATGCATAAAAAAAGGAAGTGGGAAGAGTATCCCCCTTTGGTAGAGTTCACATACAACAACGATTATTAGGAATCATTGATGATGAGTCAATTTGAGGCATTGTATCGACATAATTGTAACACTTCTATCAGTTGGAGTGATCTGGTTAGCAGGGTTTGATTGGAACAAATATGTTGGTAGACATGGAATAGGAAATGCATGTGATTAAGAAGAATCTAAAGCCAACACATGATAGGTAGAACATTTATGAAGATAGGAACATGTTTTTTAAGGATTTCCAATTCATGGAATAGGTGTACTTGCGCATCAAATAGAAGAAGATCTCCTTGCAGATTAGATCATGTGCCAAGTTGGCGCCACAGTTTTGTTGACCCTTCAATATCATTGAGCTAATTGGGTGAGTAGTCTATCGACTTGCACTACCTCGGACAGTGAATATCCATGATGTTTTCCATGTATTTTTTATTAATATGTATGTTAAAGATGTTGATCATGTGATTGACTAGTCTGTATTACAGGTAGAACTGGATGGAGAATTCCATCCAAAGCCTCAGTATATATTGAAAAAATATGTTTTCATTCTCCAGAACTGAGCAATTGAGAAATTTAAAGTGCAATGGAAGAACCTTAGGCCCGATGAAGCTACATGGGAGATGGTAGATTAGATGTAAGTTGTGTATCTTTCCTTGTTTTTTGGTTGACGAAAAGAGACTTTGGTATGGTTGTGTGGTATATGCTTTATGGTGGTTTGGTATATGCTTTATGATGTTTTTATATATTCGTAGATATGGTGTTTAGTATATGTTTTAACATATGTTTTGGTATATGATTTTATATATGTTTTGGTATATATTCATAGTGATGTTGTTATATCTACATATGTGTATGGATGTAAATATCACAATGTGCTATGATATAAAGCTCCACTATGTAGTATGGATGGTACGCCATTATCATTATGTTTTCATGTTACTATGATATCATGTGGTTATGTTATAACTATGTTATGATGTCATGTGGATTGGCACTAAGCAGGATGATCATCGTAAATATCCTAATGATTTGTGTTATAAAGATCCACTATGTGGTATGTTATGATTTTTTCATAATGTTTTGTTGTGGAGAAGGTTTTTCATTGTAAATACTACAACGAGCCTTGTTATAAAGCTCCATAAGAGGTATGTCTTCTTTTAGAAAATCGTTGAGGTACATGTGTGATTGAACACCGACGATGGTGTCCCGCAAGGGGAAGGGTTCTGTAACAACCTTCATGAAAAATCCTATATAATAGAAGTTAAAATCAATAACCATGGTTGATGGGACACTTATTCCAAGCTGAATGTTGGCTAGGACATCCTAGGGGGTGCTCATTTGGTTGTTTATGGCTAAGGAAATTGGCAAAGGAAATGGATAAGGCTTTGGAAAGGAAAAATGGTACTTTTGGCACATTTATTTATGAAAATAACGGAAATTAGGAGAAAATGAAGGTGAAAAGTCATAGGTTGCATTTGAGGAGGAAAATGATGGAAAATAATGGAAAATGAATAAAATAGAGCACTCATTCATAAAAAGGCTTATGAGGATCAATTGGTAACCTTTTGTTAGTTTATTTTTGGAGCTCTCTCATTTTTCTCTCTCTCTCTCTCACATACTCTCGGACACTTAAAAGTTTTATTGGGTCATTTTTGCATTGGATCAAGAAAGGAAAACAAGGCAAGAGGAAGTAAAGCTCAAGCAGGGAAAGGTAGGATCAAGCAAATACAATAGGCTTCATTGTAGGTATCGAATTGCATGTGCATTTTCCTTGCTTGATTTGGCATGAATGGTATTGAATGTGGTTCTTTTCTATCATTTCATGGGTTTTGCTAGGTGTGATAGTCTTTTCAACCTAACCTTACCATTTTTTGGATAGCCATGGTGTGATGGTGTTCTCACGTTTTAGTTGAACTAGATTGTCGAATGGATTCAAGGCTGAGTGAGGTGGAACTTAAAAATGATTAACACATGGCCTAGTAACCCCTGATCCAACTTGTGGGTTTTGGTAAAGCCAAATTTTGTGTTGCCTTGGATGTCCTAGGAATCATTCCCGGTGAATGGAGAGATATACAATAAATCCTAGAGGTGATTTTCTCTTTGTTGGGCCTAGTAATCCTAGGTTGGGATATGTGATAAAGCCTACAAGTGGGTCTTGGTTTATGTCCTAGTCATCTAGGTTTGGATTGCGGTAAAGCCTAAGAGACTAGGAGAGAGGAAAATTCCTCACAGCATAAGTGGAGAAATCTGGTGGCATTCATGCTTGTTTGGCTCGATGATCAGGTGGAGATCATGATAAAGCCTACTATGATATGTTCATTATGTTGGCCGAGTGATCTGGGATGGATTACAGTAAAGCCTAGTTTCCCTTCATGAGGGTGAGGTGGTTGAGCCTCGGTATGCCTTGTCAGTTTCTTTTGGTTGGGTCCCACATTCATGCTTGGAATATGGAATTGGGGTGAATGGTTGAAGAGAGATTTGGCCCAGCCATTCTATGGTAGGGTGGAATGTGGTAGTCCCATCTCTGGTTGGTTTATTTCATTCATTAATAAGAAATTCATTCCCTTGATTTCTATGTGCAAATGTATTGATGAATATGTGGATTTTTACGGTTGATATGTTTATGATTATTTGGTTCCTATTATGCTCTTTATATGTATAGTTTATGACAACAGCTATATATGGTTCTCAACATGATTTTACTTGTAAATGAATGGATAGTGCATCTATGAACTAATAGATGATAATGCAGCAAATGATATGAGGGAGCGCTGGTTCATAGCAATTCTCAAATAAGTATGAGATCCCTACACTTAATAATAATGTTCACACCTGTAGGTTACATGTTGATGACTTGTTTGAGGAAATACATGTCATGGCTAGTAAGGGTCTCATTCTAGACTTGTTCATCTTATTGCTTTTGCATCATTATTTCCCTGCAATTTTAGTATTTCAAGCTATCAATCCATTCTAGGTAGTGGCTTGGGCTTTAGGCCTAAAAAATGGCTTAAATCTCGGGGTCTCTAGCACAAAACCTAAAGTGTCGTCCTTTGTGCCATTGTTGTCACAAATGTTGTAAAGTAACAGAAGTTACGTAAGCTCAATGACCATGAATTTTATGCTCAATGCATCCTTGAAGATATGGAGAACTGATGTCTTGAAGAAATTCTAGTAAAAATTGTAAAACCCCTAATTTGGAAGAGGAGTCCTAGTTTTAGTAGGAAAAGTTGTGTTGGTAACCTTTTGTATAACTAGTGACTAGTGCTGGCAGCACGACTTTTGATAGGAAAATCTACGTTGGTCCTCTTGATGCAATTTCTTCAAAAATGGAGTAGAAGCTTCTCTTACTATAACCCTCAAGAATGGTGAGTCGGTAGTTGTTGGATGAAGATGTGACTGAGTACTTCCATTTATATCCCTTGATCCTACCTTTAGGGAACTAACCTTTTGGATAAGTACCTTATTCCCCCTTTGGTGCATCTCTCACTCCCTCTCCCTCACTATAAATCCATTCTTCACTTTCCTCAATGGATTGGCCATTGTTGGTTTCCATTCTTCTTCTCGATTGTGCTTAGATACTACCATTTGTAGGTTTTAACCCCATACAATAATTACCTGCATACGAATTCTAAATCACAAAAAAATAAATAATGCGAGAGCATAACACATAAAACACATATACAGAGAGATTTTCCCCTGGATCCCAAAACCAGGACTACCAGCTTGATTTTTCATTATATTCCTTTCAATGTTACAATACATATTTATACATGCCGAAGCATCCAATACCATGGAATAAAAACCATCGCGTCCAAAACCATGGAAAAAAAAACCATAGGTAGGTTCACCCAACCTAATATAGGGTCCAGAAAAAAATTTCCTGGGGCACTGCCCTGGACCCCGTAGAGGGGGGCTACTAGTCCCCCTCAACCCCCCCAGAAAGGGGGGGCTGCCAACCCCCTGTGACACCCCTGCTGCGCAATCGGTGCAATGAAGGGGGTGCTCCACCCCTCCTCTAACCCCCCGGTTGACTACGTGGGTTAGTCGTGGAAAGAATATAACACAACCCAACAATCTCCCACTTGTTGTTTTCTTTCCACAAGGGGCCACAAGAGAGCTTAGTCATTTTTCCAGCCTTGAAATGCCCATAGTTTCTCTAAAGCAAGAGAAATTATTAGAGCTCACAAATTTTGTCAATGCATCTGCAGTATTATTCAAAGTGTCCACCTTTACCAGCAACAACTTTTTGTCTTCTATCATATCCCTCACAAAGTAATATTGAACATAAATGTGCTTTGTCTTTGAATGATAAGCAGGGTTCTTTGCTAAGAAAATTGCACTTTGGTTGTCACAATCTATCCTTATAGCTCCCTGTACTAACCCCATACTTGAACACAATCTCTGCAACCAAACTACTTCCTTTCTTGCATGAGTGGCTGCCATGTATTCTACCTCTGTAGTTGATAGCGCCACTACAGATTGTTTCTTACTCATCCAACTGACTGCACCTCCAAATAGGTTAAACACATACCCACTTGTAGATCTTCCCTGATCCAAATCTCCAACCCAGTTTGCATCAACAAAGCCATGAATATTCAACACTATGTGCAATCCTAGTCTTCCTTGGTAGCACAAACCATAATCACTAGTGCCATGCAAATACCTGAAAACCCACTTCACTGTTGTCCAGTGCTCCTTCCCTGGTATTGACATAAACCTACTCAATACTCCCACTACATGTGCAATATCTGGTCTAGTACAGACCATTGCATACATCAGGCTACCGACTACACTTGCATATGGAACACAGGACATGTCCTCTTCCTCTTCTTGTGTCTTTGGACACTGTTCAGCAGATAACCTCACACCTATAGGAATAGGAACCTTCACCGGTTTACTATCCTGCATATTAAAACTCTGCAGTATTATCTCGACATACTTCCTCTAGTTTAACCAGAGCTTCCTCTTTTCCTGATCTCTTTTAATTTCCATGCCCAAAATATAGTTTGTAGCACCAAGATATTTCATGTCAAATTTGGAGGAAAATTGGGTCTTCAAATCCGGATAATTTCTTTGTCATTTCCAACCAGCAACATATCATCCACATATAAGACTAGATAAATAACACGGTCACCAATTAATTTAAAATACACACAGTGATCTGCTTTGCTTCTAGTGAAGCCAAGTCCCCATACAAATGTATCAAATTTCTGATACCACATCCTTGGTGACTGTTTTAACCCATACAGAGATTTCTTTAACTTGCATACAAGTTCTTTCTTACCCTTCACTGCAAAGCCTTCAGGTTTCTTCATGTAGATTTCCTCTTTCAAATCCCCGTCAAGAAATGTGTTGACACCTAATACGAAATGGATGGGTGAACTGGACAGTCATCAAGAAGATGAACTGATCCGTCATGTTTGTGTATATAAATGTGTGTTAGCTAATGAATAAGATATCATTTTTTCTCCCGCTCATTCTGGAGTTACCCTGGCCTGACATGGTATCAGAGCACAGGTCCCAGAAATAGTTGTAACTCCTGCCTGCCTTCTGCTCCTCTGTCCCTATCCCTGACCTGAAGGAAACCCCTGCCTGATAGAAACGCTGCCACTGCTGTCTGGTGTTAAACGCTCAGGTGTCATTTGAAAATGGTCAGTGTCCTCGGCGCGCCCCAGCTCAGAGGTATCACTGTTTTAATTATATCGTACCACTGTTCTTTATTACCGCCATCTGTTTGCATGGTGTCGTTGGGATGGATTAAAAATGCTTCCTCGTCTCTTACCCGTACATATTCTGCTCTGGAAAGACTTTCATTCAAAAGACAATTCTCTGTGTAATAAACTCACGATGATGGTGTCGTTGGAGTTTCATTTTGGTGTTCCAAGCCTTACGGTTACCTAGCCCGTAGCACGTGTTTTTTGGCATTAAAAGGCAGTGTATTTTGCTGTAGAAAACCGTGGCATTTTTTGCTGTAGAAAACCGTGGTATTTTTGCTGTAGAAAACCGTGGCATTTTTGCTGTAGAAAACCGTGGTATTTTTGCTGTAAAAAACGTTGGCAGTATTCCTCTTTTACTTCATTTTCAAGTGTCTTTTGAAACGCTGGTTAACACTGTCCGGCATTTTATTGAAACATTGTCCGACATTTTATTGAAATGCTGTCTGGCATTTTCTTTTTTGAAACGCTGGTTAGCTGCTTGTATTAAAGACATTTGAAAACAATCAATGATCTCCGCTATCTCTGGTTTTATGTGCTGTGGCTGTTGAAATTTTGGGTGGTTGATATGCCATAAGGTTAGTGCGGGAATTTGAAAGTCGATTTGTCAGTGCTGGCCAATTGGTAAACGGCCATTTTACAAAGGATTCTTTTCTGATTGTTCTCGAGGACCAAGTTTATTGAAACAACAATATAGATTACAGTGAAGCGCTCAAAAAAAAATTTGCGGTGATATATGTAGCAGAATTTGAATATGGTGATATATATGGTGATATAAAGCAGAGATATATATTATATATGGTGATTTAAAGCAGATATATAGAT
>APFE031243124.1:0-22675 GCA_000404065.3 Pinus taeda
AATTATCTTTACTCTCTCAGTTTGTGGAATGCAAAGTTTCCCACAATGATATAAGAGTCAGTCCTTCATGTGATAGTCCAATTCTTCTATTCTTTTGCCTTGGCTCAAAGCTGCATATACATCTTTAAAGTCCATGTCCTAAGCATACCGTTCTACGTAGCTTTCATGCGGCATAGAATTATGCTTAAGTATGGTAGATGCACTTATAATGGGTCTAGATAACATGTTTGCAACCTTGTTACGTATGCACTTTTTATATCTGATGACTAAGTGAAACTGTTATAGAAAAACCATCCATATGTAATGTCTTGATTGCTGCAACTTAGTTTGGGAGTGTAGATATTGAAGTGGTTGATGATCAGTATGTATTACTATCTCTTTGCCCATTAAGTAATGTTTCCACTTTTTCACACTTTGAACTAATGCATACAATTCTTTATCATATGTATCATAGTTAAGTACTGCAGGAATAAAAGTCTCAGAATGATAACATATGGGTTTACCATGCTCTGTCAACACTGCTCCCAATGCATAGTCACTGGCATTAGTTTGGATCTCAAATGGTCTTTGGAGATCTGGCAGTGCTAGTACCAGTGTTGTACTAATCTTTTCTTTCAAGGTGTCGAAGGCTTTCTGTTGTTTGCGTTCCCACTGAAAGACCTTGTTCAATCATGTCAAGGCATGTAAGGGAGTTGCAATTGAGGAAAAATTTGAAATGAACTTCCTCCAATATTGTGCTACTCCTAAGAAGCTTTTCACTTCTGTAGCAGACTTGGGTTTAGGCCAGTTTACAATGACTTCCACTTTAGAGGGATCTATTTTCAATTCACCTCCCCCTACTATGTGACCCAAATAATTTAGAGAGTTTTTGCTGAATTCACATTTGGAGAGTTCAACATAAAGTTTTTCTCTTTTCAAAACATATAATGTCTGCTTAACATGCCTTAAATTTTCTTCCAACATTTTACTAAAAATCAGAATGTCATCCAGATACACAATAACAAATCACCAAGAAAATGTTTGTGTACATCATTCATTAATCTCATGAAAGTAGCAGGAGCATTGGTTAAGCCAAAATGCATAACCAGCCACTCATACAATCCCTGCATTATTTTGAAAGTAGTCTTCCATGCATCTTGCTCTACAACTCTGACCTAATGGTATCCACTGCGCAAATCCAGCTTGGTGAAATAAACAACTTCTTTCAATTAATCTAAAAGATCATCTATGCGAGGAAGGGGATAACGATTTTTTATTGTTATCTTATTTAGTGCTCAGTAGTCAATGCACATTCTCCATGAGCCATATTTCTTTCTCACCAAAACGATTGGTGACCCACATGGTGATGTGCTAGGCCTAATGAACCCTTTCTCAAGCAAATCCTGCACCTACTTCTTGATTTCAACATTCTCTAAAGCAGACAACCTATACATCCCAATGTTAGGCAATGGAACATCTTGTTGCAAAATAATATCATGTAATATTCCCTTTTTGTGTGGCAGACCTTTAAGTTCTTGGAACAGGACATTATATTCTGAAACAATGTTTTCTATATCAGCTTGCTGATCAGCATTACAACCCTCAAATACATTGGTTTTATCAGGTTTATTTTCCTTTACAACCATCAGTAGGAACTGTTTACATGAATTTATCATTTGTTTCATCTGTCCTGAGTTTATGAGAGTATAATTATTCTTGAGCTTGTGAGCTCTTACAAAGTATTCAATTCCACCTTTGACAAGTAGATACTTGTTCTCAGCTCTATAGAAAATAACCTTTCTATCATGCAAGTAAGGACATCCTAAAATAATTCCACATATATCCAAAGGAAGCACATCTAACTCAACCTCATCTACAAATGCTGGCCCAAAAGAAAACTTGAGTTTGCACTGTCTAGTCACTTGTAGTTGTGCTTTATCATTCAACCATCCTAATGGGTATGGTTTCTTGTGAGGTGTAGCTGCTAATCCCAATTTCTTTACAATTGGTTCAGAAATCAAATTTACTTGTGAGCCACTATCAAACAAAGTATCAATATTTTGATGTTTGGAAATAACTCGAATATGGAAAAGCTCATGTCTTTTTCTCTCATTTTCTTCATCAATAATAGATTGTGCAAAATTACTAGTAGATGCTTCAGAATTATTACCTTTTATACCTGTGGCTGCAATGGTTGTTTCATCTCCCGAGTCTGACCCCAAATCTTTCTGGATAGCTGCAACAGTCTTCTTATTCTTGCCCTCGAACTTCTTAGGTCTCAGCTCTGGATGCAGAATCCAACAGTGCTCATCATCATGCCCATCGTTTTTACAGTGAGTGCATGAAGCTTTGCTTTTTTGTGCAATGTTAGCCTTCCTTGCTTTCCACTTCTACTTTCTTTTCTCCTTGCTCTTGCTTGCAGTGGGTTGGGATGGTTCCCCAACTTCTGGACTTCCATTCTTTCCTCTAGCTTCTAGATGAGTAGCTTGTACAGATACCTCATCTATACTAGTGGGATTAAACATGAGGATGGTGTGCCTCATGTAGCTGTGTAGACCACCAATTAGTTCAACATAGTCTCTAGTGAGTCTAATGAGATTCCTAGAATCAATGCTCTCTTTCTAAATTCTTGAGTGTACCCTTGCACACTTTTCCCTTTCAACTGTCGAAGAGTCTGCCAACTCATCATGGCTTGTTGCATATAGGCCAATGGATAGAACTGCTTTTTGATTGCATAAACAAATTCACTCCAGACAGAGATGGTCTTACCATGTCTTTTCATGTCAGCTTGGGTTCTGCCTTCCCACCAAACCAAGGCAGTGCCTCCAAGGCATAGGCTTGCCAGCTGAATCTTTCTCCTATCTGAGTCGATATTTTGCACTCTGCAATACACATCAATTTGTCTAATCCAATTGTCCAACCTTTTTGCATTTAACTCACCATCATATATAGGTAAATCAAATTTAACATTTAGTTTGATCAAATATGCTTTCTTTCTAGGGCTATCAAGAGGTGTGAGAAAGCTTTCCTCTTTCCCTTTGCCTTTTGATTGGGCATGGGAATGTGACTCATCTTCTCCTTTGTCTTGCTTAGAGCTTGATGAATCTTCATCCTTATGTTTTCTAAAGTCCCTATACATTTCTTCCACCATGGACTTTATGGCTAGGAAACTATTTATGAATTGAAGATCTAGCCCCACAAAACCTTCCTCTGACATTGTCTTTCGAGGATACTCTCCCAATTTCAGGATTAGTTTCGACCAACTCTCCTTCTCCTAATTTGAGCTTTGATCTAGTGAGCATTCAACAACTAAACCAACACAATCTTGTCTAACCTTAATAGCCTAAAGCTCTGATACCACTTGATCTGAAAATCGCTCGTGAGTCACCTCAATTAAGTTATTAATGAATGACGATATTACAGACTCATGTGTTGGTGTGTGTCTATGTCATTTTAGGCAACGGATCGATCAGATTGAAAATACACAGACATTGGAAAATGGAAAACAATAAGAGAAACACAGTAATAAAATACAAGAACACAACAATTAATAAGGAGTTCACCCTATCCTCTAGGGCTACGTCTCCGGCCCAGCTTTCAGTGGTGGCCTTCTTTTATTGTGTCTTTAAAGTAGAGAATTACAATGAGGAGTTCGATTTGAGTCTCTTGAAACAGAATTGCTTGGGAGGGTGGTTCTTGGATTCCCCAAACCACTAGAGTGCATAGACTCTTTTCCTATCCAAGTCTGGACCTCTCTGGTCTTCAATGGGAGGAGCCCAATGTGGGACTCAATCCCCAATATATCTTCTCAGGGATTGCTTGAACCTATCAACCTCTCTGTCTGCTCGATGCTACCTTTGCTGCAGGCCAGCTCGGCTCTCTATCTTTCTGCTTTTTGCTTCATTATCTCTTCTTTTCTCTGTCTTTGTTCTCTTCTCTTCTCGGTGTCCATTGTTCTGTCTGTTCATGGCTTAAAGCCAATTTGTCCCTGACTGTTCACTTCCTCTTCCGTCCCCATCGGATCGCCTGATACTGCTCGCTTAGAGTTCCCTGTCTCTACATCATTGTTAACAGCTCACAGGGAGTGGCCACTTGTCCTCTCGCAAACTACGCCAACTCTTCCTCATCGGTTCGGTTTTCCAATTACGCTATGGAATGACTCATCCGGCATGTTAGCGGTCAACTCAGACTTCAAAATTCTTTATGCTACGGCTTAATCCCCTGCCAAATCTAGTTCCTCCATCGGGCATAATCTCCGTCGTCAGATCTGGAGCCCCCAGATCCTACGACATTCGTTCATTTCGTGTGGTTAACTTGCTTGACCGTTAGCGCGCGATGAGCAGTGGTTTTCTCTCTCATCCACCTGGCACGCATCAGGCGCTGAATGGAATCGCTCGTTTTTCTCCAAATCTGCTTACCGCCCAAGGGTGCCCTTGATATACCATCGATTTTGGAGCGCGGGACCCACCTTTAGCCTTAGCGCTTTCCCCACTGTTTTCCCGAATTCCATGCAACCGAGCGTTTTGGGGCTTTTTCCTTCTCGAGGGTTTTCGCCCAGCGATGCATGATTAGTGCTAAGCACATCAGAAACGACCTCCTTTTCCCGATCCAGGCTTCCCAAGTGCCATTTTTTCCTCTTGCGCGGTCTCCATGAGCCTCGGTCAGCGCGCTTTGACTGAGGTCCTCGTCGTTCCTCACTGGTTACAAATTGCCACTATCAAAGGTCTTCCTGATTGCTCTTTGTTCACAAATTCAAAGTTTGTCCTGTTTGGATACAGTCATGGCATCTTGATTATTTTTCATGGATCTAAGTCGGATCACTTTGTAACCAAATCATTTCTTTACTAGCCTCTGTAACAACAACATACTCTGCTTTTGTTGTTGAGAGCGCAACAACACTTTGTAGTTTTGAGACCCAACTGATAGTTATTCCACCTACAGTGAACACATAACCTATGGTGCTCCTCCTTTTATCTCTATCGCTCACCATATCTACATCAACATATCCATGTAGAGTAATGTTTGAACCACCAAAGCATAATGCTTGATTTGTGGTACCTCTCAAATACTTGACAATCTACTTCACTGCCATCCAATGTTCTTTTCCTGGATTGTTCATGTACCTTCTTACAACTCCCACTACATGTGCAATATCAGGCCTTGTGCAGACCATTGCATACATTAAGCTCCCAATTTTTGATGCATATGGAACTTTAGACATATAATCCATTTCTTCTTGAGTCTTGGGACACATTTCCTTAGTTTGAAATGGCTAACCAAAGGTATACTAACTGGTTTTGTATTCTACATATTAAACCTTTTCAACACCTTTTGTATGTACTCGCTCTTAGATAATGTTAATTTGTGATTCTTCCTGTCTCTAGTTATTCTCATACCAAGGATTTTTTTTGCAGCACCCTAATCCTTCATTGCAAATGAGTTTACCAATTTTATTTTGAGCAGATTTATTTCCTACATGTTAGAACCTACAACAACATGTCATATACATACAATAACAATATAATATAGCTGCCATCATTTTTCCTTTTGAGATAAACACAATGATCATAGTGACATCTAATATAACCTTTTTCAGACATAAACCTGTCAAATTTTAGATACCACTGCCTTGGAGCTTGTTTTAAGCCATACAAGTTCTTCTTCAACCTACACACTAGTTTTTCCTTCCCTTTTATCTCATATCCTTGTGGTTGCTGCATATATATCTCTTCCTTCAAATCCCCATGGAGAAAGGTTTTCTTTACATCTAACTGCTCAAGATGCAATTTTCAGCTGCTACTAGACTTAAAATAGTTATGATTGAAGTCATTTTAGCAACAAGAGAAAATATCGCATCAAAGTCTATACCCCTTTTTTGTGCAAAACCATTCACCACAAGTCTAGCTTTATACCTTTTTCTACCTCCATCTTATTCCTTCAACCTGTAAACCGATTTATTATGCAATGTTGTTTTACATGTAGGCAACCTGACTAAGTCCAAGGTCTAGTTATGTGCTAAGGAGTCCATCTATTCTTTCATGCCTTGCTCCCACTTCTTCATGATTTCTACCTACACTGCTTCTTCATAACATTCTCGTTCACCAAAATTAGTCAACAATACATAATATAATGAAGGAGAGTATCATTCAGGGGGTCTACTTATCCTGGTAGATCTTCTAACACCACTTTCAGGTGTTTGAGGTGCTTGTTGTTTTTGTGGTTGTTGTTGTTGTTCTGGTTGTTGATCATTATGATTTTCAAGCACCACCACTTTTTCAGTGATCTCATCAAACACTGTGTATTCTTTGTTTTGTTTTTCCTGTTTCTTTTCCTGCAGCTGATCCTTATACAAAAAATTTTCATTGAATATGACATCTCTGTTTCTAATGATTTTGTGTTTTTCATAATCATAAAAATGATAACCAAAATCATTAACACCATATCCAACAAAGGTACATTTATTTGATTCTTCCTCAAGCTTCATTCTATTTTCTTTATTAATGTGGACAAAGGCTTCACAACCAAAAGTCTTTAAAAATGAGTAGTTTACCTTTTTACCTATTCATGCCTCCTCTAGAATACCACCATCCAAGGAACTTGAAGGCCCTTTGTTTATTATATAAACAATAGTATATACAACATCTACCCAAAATTGTAAAGGCAATCCTGCATGAAATCTCATGCACCTTGCACACTCCATGATTGTCGTGTTCATCCTTTATGACACACCATTTTCTTGTGGTGTTCCTGGAACTGTCTTATCTCTGCAAATTCCATTCTATGAGCAATACCTATCAAACTCTTTGCTACAATATTCACCTCCATTGTCTGACCTGAGACACTTCAACCTTTTTTCTGTCTCATTTTCAACCAAATCTTTCCATTTGTTGAAAGTATCAAATACATTAGATTTATTTCAAATACAATAAATCTATGTTTTTCTAGTTGCAGCATCAATAAAAGTAACATAATAACGAGAGCCACCAAGAGATGATACCTGAGTGGGTCCCCATACATCTGTATGCACAAACTCTAATTTTTCGCTCTTCTTTTCTTTCCCAACTCTGAGGAATCTGACTCTCTTCTGTTTTCCATAAACACAATTCTCATAGAGTTTTAAATCAACATGCTTCAAACATGTCAACAAATTTCTGGAGTGAAGAATCTACATTCCCTTCTCACTCATGTGCCCGAGCCTATGATGCCACATTGTCATATCTTATCTTGTAGAGGTTAAAGCATGAACATAATTAGAAATACCATTGCATATGTACCAACCTTTTCTCCTTTTGCTATTACCAGGGCTCCTTTAGTGACCTTCTAGGTTTTATCTGTAAAATTAGATACACAGTGTTCACCTCCCAACTTCCCTGTTGAAATAAAATTTTTCTTCAGATTTGGAACATGACTTACCTCCTTCAATAGTCATTGATTTCCATTCTGTTGTTTTATGAAAATTGTACCCATTCAAATGATTTTACAGGGTTTATCATCACCCAATCGAATCTGTCCAAAATATCCTTGAACATAATCATGAAAATGTTTCCTATCAGGTGTGGCATGGAATGAGGCCCCTGAATCTACCATCCAGGCATCAATAATATTTTCTAATGAAAGAATCAAAGCATCTTGCAACACATCACTTGTCACATTCGCTTCATGATTGTTTTCTTGCTGCACATCTCCTTCTTTTCCCTTCCGAGACTTGCAGTCTTTCTTCAAGTGTGCTTTCTTCCTGCATTTCTAGCACACTATCAACAATCTGGACTTAGATATGTCTTTCATTAACTTATTGTGATATCCTAGGCCCTTTCCTCTTTCCATTTTTCTTCCCCTAGTCTCTATAGTCGAAGAATTACCTAATGTCTCACTAGAGCTTTTTTGTCGCATTTCCTTGCTAAGGATTGCACCGACAACATCATCAAACTTTAAAGTACTAGATCTAGAGACAGAGTTACTAATGGCCATAACTAAACCATTCCAACTTTCTGGCAATGAGCACAGAAATAATAGAGCCCTAACTTCATCATCAAAAGTTACCCCTATAGAACTTAACTGACTGGTAGCTGTATTAAATTCATTTAAATGATCAAAAATAAATCCACCTTTTGACATCTTCATATTAAATAAACACTTCATAAGAAATACCTTATTTGAGGCTGAGGGTTTTTCATATAGTTTGGCCAAACCCTCCATTGTCATTTCCTTTGCAATATTAAAGGCTACCAATGCTGCTAGACACAACCGTATTGTTCCGAGTGACTTTTTGTCAAGAATGTCCCATTTTGCGTCTGTCATACTTGTCAGCTTCTTTGTCTTTCCACTCAATGGGAGGTATAGATCTTTCTGATACAGATAATCTTCCATCTGCATCTTCCACAACTGGTAGTTTTGGTCGTTAAATTTTTTGACCCTAAATCAACCATCTTCTGCCATTGCTCCCACTCGAACCAGGAACCCTTCTGTAACGCCTTATTTCATGTTGCGACGGGCGGGAACAGGCGCCGGGCGCGCGCGCACCGGGCGGGCGTGCACGACCGCACGAGGGCGGAGCACCGGGCGACTTCGCACGAAATGCGACGAAACCGTGAGTTGAATGCGATGAAAGAGAACGACACTTTGGAATGCGACTAAGTGTTGGGAGTTTTATATTGCGATTTGGAAGGAGACTGCACAAGGCAAGGCCGACATACGAAGAAGGCTTTTGGGGTGCGTTATGATGGTTTTGGGGGTCGGCCAAGGGGCTGCCACCCACACATAACCCATGCAGGAAGCATATAAGTGTATGAGTGTTGGAGCTCATTTGAATAATCGAACATCATCGAACTCACTCGCATATCTTCGCAAGACAAGTAAAGTGCGCAATTAAGGAAGGGAGATGCGCACATCTCATGTGCACTACTCTTGGAGGATTGTACGCTTGGGTTGTGACTTGGTATTAAGTCGAAGGTTGGGCAAGTGTGTTCCGGGTGGATTCTAAGGTGCGGTTTTGGTGCGAGACTTGGCATAGGATTTTAGGTGGATCGTGTGAGCACTGTCCTTTGCACAAGAGGTGCACAAGACTATTGTAAAAGGCAGGGTTGCCTTCCATTGTAAAATTGGCTAAGTGTTGGCTTGGAGTTTGCCAAGCACACTTGTACATTGTATTATTGGAAAACTGATATAATATACATTGTTGGGCAGACTGTTCGGGAGTTGCCCCTCCCCTTTATATCGTGCGATTGTTGTTCTTTTATAATTGCTATGGATAATGAATAAGTATGGGTGTTCATTGATATAAAGGTTAATTGCATATTATACTTGGTTGCGAAACATAAACTAAGTACACGGTTGTGAATTAGGCATAGTCCATGTGAACAAGTATTGTTAAAGAGAAAGTGTTCGGTGGTGCCACACCTCACCGGCACGGTTGAAAGTCCACTGCCGCCGTTGGCGTCGTGATAGTTGGTATCAGAGCTCGGGTAGCTTGTGGATGAAAGCTGATATCTTGGTTGGTGAAGAAGTATGGTACTTGCAGGTGAAGGAAGTGGTTTCACACTCAAGTGAAAAAAGGACTGGTTCATTATGCAGGGGCCGGATGAGAGACTGAAAGGCAAGATGGTGGATGCACCTGCGATAGGTGAGTCTAGCCATGGACCGGGTGAAGTCTTGAGGTACGAAGTGTTGGAACGAATGGGTCAATGGAGTTCTAACTAGGTTGCGATGAAGGCTGAGAACATGAAGTTTCGGGGAAGCTGTTCGGAACTAAGGAGGGAACTTGAAGAACTCAAGAGCCAATGCGGAAGTACGACAGATGTTGAACTCAAGGAACTTGATAAGGAGATCCAACGAAGTGGTCTTGGTCTTCAAGAGCTCTTTGATGAAAGAGCCCACTTAAGGAAGGAAAGTGCCATGTTGGAGGCCGAAATCAAGCTGATTGAGGAAGAGATAAAGAAGAAGCTTTTTGGAAAAAAGATCGTTGTGATTGAACAATAGGAGCTTGATTACATTGACAAGTTGGGGACTTACTACCGTGACAATCCAGAGGATGTGCGGAAGATGAGTTCTATGAGAGTAGTCAATGGACACTTGGTTGGTGCACTTGAGCAGAAGTCGATGAAGGAAAAGCTTGAGTGAGTTCAAGCTAGACCAGGATCGGGTTGCCTTGATGAGCCAAGCAAGGAAGTGAAGTACCTTAAGAAGGAAGTCAAGTTGGAGCATGAGCCAATTGACTCTTCTGAGGTCGAATTCTTGAAGAAGGTTGCTGATATAAGACATAAGACAAAGCGGACAGAAGGAGGTAATGCCTTGAAGCTGAGTTTTGTGAAGGTGACCGTGAAGGGAAAGATATTTGCAGCTTTGGTTGATACGGGGGCTACTCATAGCTTCTTGAGTAGGAAGGCAGCAAAATCTTTTGGGAAGAAAGCAAAAATGGAGAGGGAATTGAGTGCTTTCAAAGCAGTGAACTCTACCATGAAAGTTGTTATTGGTGTGATGAAGGACACTCAGATGAGAGTAGGATCGTGGTTTGGAAAGTTGGACTTGAGAGTTGTGAGCATGGATGATCATTCTATGGTGCTGGGGCAAGACTTCATGAAGCTTGCACAAGCCATACCGATGGTGGACCGGGACATTCTCTTGATCACATCTGAAGGGAGAACCATGATGTTACCGATGAATAGAAGGAGTTGCTTGGGGTATAGACCAAGGATGAATTATATGACTTTCTATCCCAACGATCCGAATGTGAAGCATGAGGATGTGGAGCAAAGAGGACTTGGGAGTATGACTCAAACAACGAAGGAAGGGAAGTTGATTGAATTCATTGCAAGAGCGAGGAAGAATGAGGCAAGTGAAAAGGCAGTCTCACGAACCTTGAGACACTTGACAGAGACATCTTCTACTAATGATCTTCACAATGGGGTTGCAAAAGAAGGGAGTCCTAGTACTACTTCAGAGGCAGTGGTTGATGAGGATTATGAGGGTAGAGATCCTGCTGGCATAGTGGACTTTTCTAGGTATGTTATGGGCATATATGACTTTCAGTTGACAAAGGAAAAGCTCAAGGAGCTTGGGTGCACATGTGAGGAGATTGAATCTATGCATACATACTTGAGGACACAATATCAATCCGACACATGGGTGGATGAGAGTCAGGGAGGAAACTTCCTGGCCCTCCTTTCTCTATAGACAACCTTGCAGATAGGTTGGTGTGGAGGCCTTGATAGGGAGGAACCACATCAACTTTGCAAGGGGCCTTGGAAGGAGGATTCTTTATGACAGATTACAGACTTGGGTGCAGATGGCCAGATGTTGGGATGAGTCTACATGAGTTGGACATCATGGACAACTAGTGTCATGGACATCAGGTTGGAGATATGGAGCATGGCAGTTATGCAGGGACATTATGTGGGAGCATGAGTAGATGTGTCATTCATGGACATTCTATGGGAGTATGCCGAAGCAAAGGATGTTGTGCAGATGTTGTTATGACTTGTATGAGCTAGTGGAGAGGTTGTACACTCTTGTGCAACTAAACCATGGCTTGATCATGTTGCAGATGGGATGGAGTTTCCATGGACCTGAGCATGGGTTTTGGACAGATTCTTGATGAGTCCGAGATGTAGCAGAAGTCAAAGGAAAGGCTGATGGTGACATAAGGATGTGCATTCTTGTGGTTTGGGCATATAGTTGGACTAGCTACCCAACTAGTTCGAGTCATGAGGGGTACCAATGTGTAGATAGAAGTTGTTATGGGGTCTACACTTGAGAGAGAGACTACATGGAGGAACTCATAGGGATGAAGGAACGTGTTCTCTTGGGTCACTTGACTTGATGGAGAGAAGTGTTCTCTTAGAACACTTGGTAGATTGATGAGATGTTGGCACATGATTGAGGTGTGTTAACACTTGTTGATATATCATGGGCAGTTTGCACATGATGGAGTTGGTGACATGATGGAGTTGACACATTGTTGCAGTGGGCATGTAGCTTGATGTTGGAGGGATCAGCCTTCCATGGGAGAGCAGCATGGAGAGATTGTGGCAGGGGGTCGATGATCATGGACATCTATGACATACTTAGTATGGACTATCTTGGTGACAGTTGGTCGCTTAGATGAGACATGGTGGAGATGGAGCCTACATATGTTGCAGGGATGTTTGCCATATGTGGAGGAGTTGACATCATGGATATTGATGCTTAGGGATGTTGTCGAGGATGACAACTTCAGGTGGAGGAGGATGTAACGCCTTATTGCATGTGTGACGGGCGGGCGTCGGGCGCTCGGGCGCGCGCGGACCTGGCGGGCGTGCACGACTGCACGAGTGTGGAGTGCCAGGCGACTTCGCACGAAATGCGACAAAACCGTGAGTTGAATGCGACGAAAGCGAACAACACTTTGGAATGCGACTAAGTGTTGGGAGTTTTATATTGCGATTTGCAAGGAGACTTGCACAAGGCAAGGCCGACATACGAAGAAGGCTTTTGGGGTTCGTTATGATGGTTTTGGGGATCGGCCAAGGGGCTGCCACCCACACATAACCCACGCAGGAAGCATATAAGTGTATGAGCGTTGGAGCCCATTTGAATCATCAAACTCACTCGCATATCTTCGCAAGACAAGTAAAGTGCGCAGTTAAGGAAGGGAGATGTGCACATCTCATGCGCACTACTCTTGGAGGATTGTACGCTTGGGTTGTGACTTGGTATTAAGTCGAAGGTTGGGCAAGTGTGTTCCGAGTGGATTCTAAGGTGCGGTTTTGGTGCAAGACTTGGCATAGGATTTTAGGTGGCTCGTGTGAGCACTGTCCTTTGCACAAGAGGTGCACAAGACTATTGTAAAAGGCAGGGTTGCCTTCCATTGTAAAATTTGGCTAAGTGTTGGCTTGGAGTTTGCCAAGCACACTTGTACATTATATTATTGGAAAACTGATATAATATACATTGTTGGGCAGACTATTCGAGAGTTGCCCCTCCCCTTTATATCGTGTGATTATTGTTCTTTTATAATTGCTGTGGATAATGAATAAGTATGGGTGTTCATTGATATAAAGGTTAATTGCATATTATACTTGGTTGCGAAACACAAACTAAAACTAAGTACACGGTTGTGAATTAGGTGTAGTCCATGTGCACAAGTATTGTTAAAAAGAAAGTGTTCGGTGGTGCCGCACCTCGCTAGCACAGTTGAAAGACCACCACCGCCGTTGGCGTCGTGACACCTTCTCTCTTACGAGTTTATCAGCCAAATAGACCTTCGGCTCTGATACCAGTTGTTAGAAAAATTATAAATTATAGAGTAATGGAACACATAAATAACATATTGCAAAAATATAAACATAGAAAATGCATAAAACAAGAGAGACACATATATACATGGTTCACCCAATTTGGGCTACATCCATAGAGAAACATCTAGTCCTTCCTTTTATATTATCCAACAAAATGAAGAGATGCAACCCACAACAGATTCAATGTAATATTCCCTCTTCGCTCTCACACAATCTCCTCTCTCTTTCTCGCTCAGAATACCGATCTACATAGACGCAATACAATTCCATCATATATAGTGAGTGGTTTCCTTCTAGGGAAAAAAAACCTAAATTAAACATACTTCTACCGTTAGATCTCTAGCAGCATACATTTTATGGGCGGCGTTGCCGCCGCATTACGAACTGGGGTCCAATGTGGCAATAACTCTAAATAAAGAAGATAATTAGGCTCCACACCCAACATGATAGTACACTGCCCTTGAACTCAAATCTCAACTGGGTAACTAAAATTTCATGCATGCATGAGTTAATTATGGATGATTTACCAGTTAACTGGTTGAACACAAGATGCTACACCCCATTGCTAGACCTCCTACTTGTTCCTCTAACAGTTGGAACTAGTTTAACTGACATTAACTTATTTTAATTGAATTAAATTATTACAACTCAAATTAAACTCAACCTAGGCTCCTAAAATTTAGGAACCACTACATGACTCAATCTAGACCCTCAAATCGAATTAACTGAGCCAACTAAGTGAAATTAAATTAGTTAACTCATTCTTGTTGTCTTGTGATGTGGAATTACAATTTTCTCCTAATTTAATTCAAGGGAAAATTAAATCAGGATTTTCTTATTTCCATTTTCAACAAAGTTCATGTAGCAAGGACGATTGACATTGGAGCTGGTGGCACTTTGCGACAGTTGGTCTTCCAAATAGATTTTGTTGGGACCATTTTCAACAAAGTTCATGTAATAGGGACAATTAATGTTGGAGCTTATGGTACTTTGTGATAGTTGGTCGTGCAAACATATTTTATTAGGATGGTGTTGTTGAGGGCGAAAACCTTTTTGGAGTGGGGGAGGATGCTAGGGCTTCAAGTTGGTATGAAGGAAATTGGGTTCCCATGACAGGCCATGCTCACGTGGTGTTGAAAAACCGAGATGGAACCGACTTGGGTTCCCATGACAGGCCATGCTCACGTGGTGTTGAAAAACCGAGATGGAACCGACTTGGAGGCATGTCGAGTGTGCCTATGTGATGAGCACGCCCACACGGAGGAGGGAAACCTAGGTCCACATAGGGGTAGCATGCACGAGTTGGAGGGGCGTATGACCTAGGCATGCACACACGATGTTGGGGCGTCAGTTGTTGTGCCAGACAAGACATAGTGAATGCATCATGATGGGCACACCTACCCATGACACGAACTCGGGTGACTCAGGTGACACAAACTTGGTTGACACTAGCGACACAGAGTCGGGCAACACGGAGTTGGACGACATGGACTCGGGTGACACAAACTCAGGTGACATGGGCGACACAAACTCAGTTGACTCGGGTGACACGAACTCAGGTGACATGGGTGACACAAACTCAAGTGACACAAACTTGCGCAGACCAAGCG
Source organism: Pinus taeda (assembly GCA_000404065.3). NCBI lineage: Eukaryota > Viridiplantae > Streptophyta > Pinopsida > Pinales > Pinaceae > Pinus > Pinus taeda. Next base: position 14,861 of record APFE031243124.1, read on the forward strand.
AAGGCACATGTGTGTGGACTAAATGACATAGGCGAGGGGTGACATGAGTTGCATGAGGGAATCAATTGACAAGACGTGTGAACAATCAACTGAACGATGGGAAGTGTGAAGATGGAGTAGGTGACATGACGAGGCAATAGCATGGAGCAGATGGAGGTAGAGCACCAAGTAGGGGCGTGCCCACCCGATAAGGAGTTCCCACATGACCTGACAACATGTCGGCCCAGGGGCGCACCCACCCAACAAGGGCCGCGTCGTCCCATGAAGGGTCACCTGCACAAAAATGAAAGGTCTTCTCAACACTTCGAGGGTCATTGACCCACAATTAACCAAAGGGTAGGGATGCATAAAAGTAGAGGAGCTCGACACTTGGATGAGGTAGCAAGCAATTTCGCACAAGATAATTGATATCACATAGCAGATCACAGAAAGGGTGAAGTTAATGATATCGCAAAAATGTAAGGGGTATGATATCGCAAAACCACAAGGTGTACATTGGAGAGTTTGAAAACATAACTAAGTTTTACACAGGAAAATGACCTCCTCATTAGCTTAGAGGAGAAAGGCATGATGATTGAAGGAGTAACCAAGTTCAAGTTAATGTTGTCTAGGAACCAGCAGCCTACTTTATAAAGCTTCCTAGTAATGCATCAGGTGCGTTAGTGCCTAGGGTAACTCTGTTTGTTACCTCAAGAAGGGCGTTAGTCAACCTAAATGAGTTTCCATGGGTCAAAGGAACAAGTTGACCATTAAATATCCCGAGATTCACTCCTATGTTAGCTCAAAAAAGCAGGGAAACATCAAGATTTGACCTGTTTGGAGGAATTACTATTCCTAACGAAGTCTACAAACAGGAAAGAGCACAAAAGCATGGAAACATCTTTGCTTTTTCCCAAAGGAACTCATGAGGGATTTGGCAAGGCTTATCCTCTCATGCTATATATGTGAGGCTAGGGCCATTGTGGAAGAGATAGAAAAATTTGAAAGGATTGCCTATTTGACTATCGAGACTAGTCTCCGACTAAGGCATTGCAAGAGGTTAAGAAGGGAGAGAGAGAGGAGGAGGTAGAGGAGTAAGGGAAGGCGGATACAACTGATGGTTATAATCATAGGTGTTTGGTGACAGATATACCCTCAAGGATCTTCCCATGATCCTTGGCAAGCTGTCAAATTAGCTGCAACTGGCACAAAGATGCATGCATATCTATGTTAAACAAATGAGAATCAAAGAAAGAAAAGGACTTATTACCTCAAGTCTTAGTGTGGTTTTGCTGGAGAGCGCAAAGTAGTAGAGTGGAAGACCCCTCAGCTAGCTCCAGATCAAAACCTTCACATAGATAAGACAAGGCATAATATCACAACATATAACATTGATAATCAATGCACTAAAATATAAAGATATCTAATTGCATGTATCTAAGCCACTCATAATAACGACATTGCATAAATATGTAAACAAATTACACTACCAACACCATGGAGTGGACAACACAATTGCAGTTCCCTATTGATAATAAAAAAGGGTGATTACAACCATCAATTGTATCAGCCTTCCCTTACTCCTCCAGCTCCTCTCTCTCTCTCCCTTCCTAACCTCTTGCAATGCCTTAGTCGGAGACTAGTCTCAACAGTCAAATAAGCAATCATTTCAAATGTTTTGACCTCTTCCATAATGGCCCTAGCCTCACTTATATAGGATGAGAGGATAAGCCTTGTCAAATCCCTCATGAGTTCCTTTGGGCAAAAGCAAAGATGTTTCCATGCTTTTTTGCTCTTTCCTGTTTGTAGACTCCGTTAGGAATAGTAATTCCTCCAAACAGGTCAAATCTTGGTGTTTCCCTTCTTTTATGAGCTGACATAGGAGTGAATCTCAGGATATTTCTCGGTCAACTTGTTCCTTTGACCCATGGAAACTCATTTAGGTTGACTAATTCCCTTCCCGAGGTAACAAACAGAGTTACCCTAGGCACTAATGCACCTGACGCATTGCTAGGAAGCTTTAAAGAAAATTGTTAGTTCCTAGACAATGTTAGCTTGACAAATAGGCCTGTGAACTTGGTCAATCCTTCAGTCATCTTGCCTTTCTCCTCTGAGCTGGTGAGGTCATTTTCCTGTGTAACATATGCCCCCTAAAGTGTGAGATCAGAGGCAGAGGCGATGGTCGAAATACTTTATATATAACTGTCATTTTCTTTGGAAAAAAGAGAGAGAGGATCAGAGCTTCAGGAATATGAGAAACCAGATACAACACATATATAAAAAAACTAAAATCTGGTCTGAGTCGGGCATTCCCACGCTCAGTAGCTATATCAGAGCGATTTCTCAATAAAGAGATATGACGATCGTGTCCGTCGATAAGCACAATGCGGAACTTGTGTCATAATAAGATCATTCTGATGAGTTGTCTCCAAGGTCTTGATTTCCGCTTCACCGTAACAGCATAGTTCGATACATGTGAAGAAAGGCGTTGAGGTTGAACATGTATGAAATCATCTGATTACCAGTCAATAATGGAGACTGTTAACAGACGTGAGGATGGCCACCAATAATGGTGATGGTCTCCAAGATGCACAATACAATCTAGCGAGTGTGAATAATGTTTTTATTGTCGAGCACTCGTAGAATCATTTAACTAGGAGCCAATAATGAAAACCCCTAACCAAACATAAGGTAACCTGCCACTAATGTCTCCAAGTTCTAAGGCACTGAAGTGTTTATGGGTTTACTTCCTAGATAGAGTGTTGAAGTTGATAGGAAGAGACCTATCAAAAGGTAGGCAATAATGTGTTCTACATCAATCGACATGAAACGGGACAAGAATGACTGTTTTTTGAAGAATAGTTTTAGCATTGGGTCAAAACGACAAAGGGCATGATGGAAGAATATGCTTGATGGTTTGATGGAGGAAACAGAAGACAAAGGTTTTCCCTTGAACAATAGAAGACACGATACAAAGGTTTTAACCATGCAGCACTAAACTCATGAACACCAATGAGTGTTAGGATACAGGGATGCAAGAACATCGTGGTCTATAGGCTAAACTCATAGGATGGTAAGGTTCATATTGAGAGGCTGTCACAAGGAATGTTTTGCTAAGGGAGTGCCATGTTCAAGGGAGTGACTGCTGCCAAAAAACTCTTTTCAAAATACTGACAGAAAGCAATTGTATTGTCCACTTTCCTGATCTGATTAATTTAGTGAGTCCAGATGGGTAAACTCATTGTTCTTTTCATATTTTAAGAGTCTGAAAAGATCGTAAAGAGTGGCTCTATTGCTCATCTGATTAGTTTAACGAGTCCAGACAGGTAAACTAGGTGGTCTTTTCATATTTCGAGAGTCCGAAAAGATCGTAAAGAGCGACTCCACAGTGGTCCCTTTGTCATAGTTTTTAACCGGGTGCGATGAAGGTTTAATAGTTTACCATAAAAGGTTCCTTTTCTGTGAGTTAATCTGCTGAGTCTGGATAAAGAGAGAAGCCTATATTCAATAGATGTTTGCCTCATTTTGTTACGAGTACGAGGAGATGGACTAAACTTGATATTCGGCATGAATTTTTAATGAGTCACGCGATGACAAACTCAATAGATATTCATCAAATTTAACAAGTCAAATGAAGAAAACTAGAAGTATCAACAATGTAAACTTTGAAACGAGAGTTGTAAACTCAAAACGGGAACTCTAGCCACAAAACCCCCAAAAAACATGAAAAGCAGTGTTAAAAACGAAAAGAATTGATGCTCGAATAACACCTTTTTTTTTTTCTAGGGTAAATTTTCAACATGTTTTAAAAATGGCGGTGAAAACCAATTTTTTGTGCAAAAACTATCCAAAAAACACCCTCAAAATGAAAAGTGTTGATGTTCGAATAACATTTTTTTCAATGATAAATTTTGTGCAAAAAACACCCTCAAAACGAAAAGTGTTCATGCTGGAATAACACCTTTTTTTCAAGGGCAAATTTTCAACATTTAGAAATAATGGCATAAATTTTTTTATCATGACTCTGAAAAACATTAAAATTTCAAAAGAATAATGAAATAAATAAATAAATAAATAAGTGAAGAAACACGAAAAAAATAATACAAAAGTTAAATTGAAATATATATTAAAAACAACCTAAAATGAAAAACAAAAAAAATCATATATATATATATATATATATATATAATATATATATATTATATAATTAAAAATAAAATGTTAAAAAAAAAAATTAGCCTATAAAATAAAAAATATAAACAATAATAATAAAAAACATATTTAAAAAAAATGTAATATATATATATATAATATACTTGTAAACCATAAAAAATGGAGTTGTCTTTAGTGCAACTTTTTGGACTTTCCAGTGCCAGATGCCAGAATCCGCTGGAAAAATTTGAGGTTAAATCTTGATTTGTGTTATTTAAACTGGTTTTTTCACTGTATATATAGATTCAGCACCTTGGAAAACCTTAGGGCATTTCGATTGCATAGGGTTACCCATCAAGCTTGTGATTTCAATAAATTCCTGCGGAATTTTAGAGAAATTAGACCGGAAAACTTACCATAAAAGCTTCCAAAAAGTCACACTAAAGACAAGTCCTAAAAAAATTTGGAAAAAAAAACAAAACAAAACAAAACAAAAATATGGAAATGTTGACACCTAATCTTCATGATTGGGGGAATCTTATGTAAATAATTAAATTAGGAATGTGAACAGTCATCAGGAGATGAACTGAACAATCAATCCCTATTGTATATAACAATGATCTACCTATGGAATAATATACGAATCAGTTGTTTGTTTTGTGGAGTTACTGCCTGGCCTGACATGGTATCAGAGCCAACTCTTTTTTAGCCTTTGTGTCCCTTGTAACTCCCTGTCTGCTCTCCATATAGCTAAGCAGGTTCTCCATAAAATTAGCTGCCCCTCTGTCTGACTGTTCAGTTCTCTGACTGTCATAAATGTTTCAAAAAGGGCGTTATTGCACCTGCGCCTCCATTGCATGAATTGCTTCACCTGATTATACTGCGCCTCCATTGATTATTCTGTGCAGATTCCCAACATCTCACTTGTGCCTCCATTTATTTTCTGTAGCGATCGTTAACGAAGTGTTTTGTGAGTATTTGCAGTTTCAAATTGTCATTGCAACGTCTTCAAATGAAAAAAAAAATTACCGTCTATACTTGTTTCTTGCACTGTCCCATTCAAGTATGCTAAATCGTAGATGAAACCTTTGTTTCGTAAGGTTCAAAGGAAGAAACCACTTATATGAATATTCATAAACAAGAACATGCAATAATGGTAAAACTGTCTTATGCTTAGCGCTTGCATTCACTTACTATTGTCCGTCATTTACCTCTACAAGCCCTTTCTTTATCCTTTGTCCCTCTACGAATACTGGAGCGTGAATTATGTGCGTCGACGGTGTGTCAAACTAATGTGATGGTCTCAGAAGTGGGATGGTTACTGTTGTCTCTGTCTGCGGAATGCATGCACCGTGAAGTTATATTAAATGCCTTTCTATTAACATTATTGTTCATCGATGAAACTCTGGATTGAATTTTTTAAAAGCAATGTGATGAATAAGGCAGGTGAATGGTGTGGTTTGGTGTATGCGTTGAGCTAACATGGTATACAGTGCTCTGCAGTTTTATTTTTTGTGAACGAGGTCTCGGTTCGCCAGAGAAGAGTCCACAACAGCCGCATAGTCACAAGTTATGTGGAGTCCAACAAAGTGTTGAAGAAGGTGAATAGTATCAATGCACAGTTTTTTTAAATCATTTAAATCATTTGAATGGTATAGTTACAGCATGTTACCCTACTGCGTTGTATAGTTAAAGCATTGAAGTGATATGTAATATATAAATATACTACATTTTAAAACATTGAAGTGATATGTAATACATAATATTTCAATGAAATGCTGGATGCTTTTATCAAACATTGGACGGATTTGAAGAAAATATAGTGCATAAAGTTGTAGAGTAAGGAAGAGATTTGAAATCTTTTGAGAATGCCCTTTTGAGTACAATTTCACTGTATATCAGTAGAAGTATTTTTTTTTCTATCAACAGAAGTATTTTTTTACAGAATGCATTCAATCATCTCTTTGGTAGGAATAGTTCTCACTGGCAAGGAGAACTATCCTGAATGGTCCTGGATGATAAAACACACCCTCATCTTCAATGAGTTGTGGAAAGGAGTGTGTGTCAGAGAAGGAGACAATGACCCAGTACAACCTACCTCAGAAAAAGAGCTTGTCATTTGAGAAAACAAAAACAACAAAGCTTATGCATTGATCGCAGCATCTGTAAATGAAGAGGTGAGTCGCCATATTTCATCATATTCAACTTCCTTTGAAGCTTTACAAAAGCTGAAAGAACTCTATGACTCACATTCTGCACTTGAAGTCTTCCAACTCATGATTAAACTCTTCACTCTTGAACTGCAAAATAATGATCCTCTTGCTCTTGCATCTGAAGTAAAATCTATAATGCATGATATCAAATCCAATAAGGTTGAGCTGGATATCCCTCTTATTGCTTTTCTCAAGGCACTTTATCCTACTTACTCCAATTATCTTGAGTCTTTGCAAGTAAATGGAAATCTAAAAGATATAACCTTTGACTCTCTTGTGAAAAAGTTTGCTGAAAGAGAGAAAGCATTTGGAAAGAAGACAACCCCTGAGTCTTCTGAAGAGACTGTGTGCCTTGCTCATAAAGAAAAACATCCTGCTCAAGATTCTACAAGAGGAAGAGGTGGACGAAGAGGAAGAGGAAGATATTTCAGAGGCAGGGGGGGCAAACATTCTCAAGGAGAAAAGGCAGATTTACACTGTATTCGTTGCAAAAGAAATGGATCACATGATGCATCCACATGCAAGCTACCATGGGACAAAATTGAGCAGAGAAGAAACCAACAGAAAGGTAAAACTGATGATACAGACAAAGGTTAAGCACCTGAATCCTCTCACTATGTTGAGGCACAATGTAACATTGGAGTAAATGAAGATTTGTTTAATACTTCACTTGCTTCCTGGAAAAATGATTGGTTGCTTGATTCAAGAGAAACCTGTCACATGACTCATAGAAAATATTTTTTTGAAGATTTCACTGACAATGTTGATGGAGCAGTATACTTTGCAGATCAGTCAAAAGTCAAGCCATCAGGGCTTGGCGCAATTAGGTTTAAACTGCCTGGTCTCTCAGACTTTCTTCTGGATCATGTTCTATATCTCCCACATCTCAAGAGAAACTTGTTGTCCTTGGTCACATCCGCCAGCAAGGTCACTCCATTCATATGTTTGATGCCAAGCTTGAGGTAAGAAAAGCATCTGATCACTCACTTGTCATAAGGGGAATAGAAGAAGAAATGCTTCTCAAACTACAAGGAACATCTGCTCATGCACAACATTTCTCATACATTTCTCATCATGAAGAAGGTACACTTCCATCAAGTTTATTATGGCATGCTAGATTTGGACATTTAAACTATGATAGTATCTGCTTATTGAAGAAAAATGGTGTTGCTGGTTTGCCTACAATTCCTAGGAAACATAAGTAATGTGATGCTTGCATTCTAGGAAAGCATAGCAAACAGTCTTTTCATGACTCACATTCAAGAGAACATAGGAAGCTTGAACTTATTCATTCAGATTTATGTGGTCCAATGCCTGTTTCTTCTGCAAATGGAAATAAATATATCATGACATTATTGATGACTACACCAGAATGTGTTGGGTTTATTTATTGAAGAACAAATCTGATGCTTTCCTAACATTCAAGAATTTTCATAAATGGATTGAAAATGATGCACAATCTCATGTTGGG
>APFE031243124.1:29441-63241 GCA_000404065.3 Pinus taeda
TAATTATAATTTATTTAAATACTAATAATCTAAGGTTAATCTCATTATAATCTACCCATTATTATTCTTAAATCTAGAGCTTTATTAAATCGAAGAAACTCTAATTCGTATTTTAATTAGTCATTAATATAACTAGGATCCACTACTTGAACTATACACTACTACCTTAATGTTAAGAAACCGAAGAACAGAATACTATAGAAAATAAAGGCTCCTATTTCTAGCACAAAGAGCTTACGCTATACCCCAACATAAGGAAAATTCTGCTATCTAGGAGAGGGGGCAAAAGAGACACAAAAAATATAGATACCCACCCGAAACCAGAGGATAAAGGAACCATGAAACCAAAGAGATGAAGGAATGAGGCAGCTAGGAAGATAGGGTTGGGATCCAGCAACTACTAATCTTCCAGCCGTCATCCCTATTAAGATTTTCAGGCCTTTTTTCAATCTCCAAGGCCTCTCTAAACTTTCGATGGTGAAACTGCGCAACCTTTGCAATGACGCGAGCCTCTTCAATACAGACATGATGTTTAGTCTTCTCGACATGCTCTGCAAGGGCCGAGGACTTGGCCCTTCCATGCCTTAAGTCCGCCGAATGCTCCTTAATCGTTTGATTGATAGAGCGACCTGTCTCACCAATATATGGTGTCCCACAGGAACATGGAATGACATAGACGCCCTTCAGGTCTTTAGGATCGATAGGATCTTTCACAGACCTAAGGGAAACACGGAACAACACTGATACATTATGGAACAACACTGAAAACCATATATACACAACATACTCAAATAGTAATCTGATTCAGTTATCACCTCGGTTAGAAAGAATACGATTACATTTCAAGATAGAACAACAGTATTCAAGAATCCAACAATCACAAAGAACAAAACTTCCAAGATGAATTCTGTAATGTTAAGGAACAAGCGCACAACACCAAAAGCTCTGTAATGGAACAACAACAGTATTCTGTAAAAACTAACTGTATTATATCAACACCTAAAAGAACGGTAATATGATGCAGCGTCAATACAATAATTTTGTCTTCAGAAACCTTAATGGATTAAACACAACAGAGCATGTGATGTAAACTTTATAAAACACATCAGATTACCAGATCACGTCGATAAGCAAACCACGCAAGAGCAAGTGTCCTCCAGGGCCGGGCCCTTAGCCTCTAGGGGTACACCGCTTGAAGTTATTCTAAACTCAAAGATGAAACAGTAACCAAGTTTGTATTAATGCATCAAGTAAAATTACAGTAGAGCAGTTCTTGACAAGACACGATGATCAAAGTTTTGATCTTTAAAAGAAATTACATAAAGGCATAATAACATCTCCCCCCTTAGCTAATAGTGATGCCTCTTATATAAGGGTGACGACGGAGATATCTAAATGCAGAAATAGATAAAATAGCGATCCCTCAGGATCAAGGATCCTGAGGGATTCGCAGAACCGTTAGCCCTCAGTCATTTCTTCTCTTTTCTGCACCGAGCTGATATCTCCGCTTCCTTTTATGGGCTGATCCGTTTTGATCTTGTTTGCATGCGGTCTCCTGTCGAAGGGGCAGCAGTTAACCCGTCTTTGTCTTTTCCTTTAGAATGACAACTTCTCCTTTTTTCTCCTTCCTGCATAAGGAAATGACAATTGTCAGCGTTCTCGTCTTGCATATTAATCTCACATGTTTTATTACAATTCTTTATCGTTTTCTAAGTTCATGATGCAAAAAGGCTTGTAAGTTCTAATGAAAAGATACTGAAATAACGATCAAAACATAACTTCTTTAGTACTCCACACACCCCCCTGTTTACCCTTTTTCATGGCCTCATGAAAACATTGTAGTTGACGTGTAAGGCAGTGAGTGAGTAGGCTAGAGATGGAATCTCATGTGAAGGCCTACAACCATGATGCGTAACTAGATAGTCAAAGAAATGGCCTGTCTGACCCTCAGGCATCTCATACAAGGCTTGGTATCCGGGTGCAGGATGCCAAATAATTGGACTCCGGAACCTATATCCTAACTAAGATGGCCCTGCCCTCAAAACAATTTCGCCATAGAGGGGCAAGCGGTTGGCAGCTAGTTTAAAATTCTCATACTTCAATGGTTCTCTGAGCTGGATATTTGGATTAGATATTCGATATCGGAATTTAGCTGCATCAATGGCAGGGTCTTTGATAGAGGAAAAGTATTCTAATCCCTTCCGAATGATTGCCTCATGCATGGGTCCTAATGCTTCAATCACTCCTCGAGTCTTCATGAGGTTTCTATGTTTTCTCCATAACTGTACTGGATCCCTAGGCTCAGCTCTTATCCATAAATCTAATCCGTTTTCTTGTCTTTGGAAAGCATTATAGGCTTTGAGCCATTTAATTTGATTAACTGCAAATGAAATAAATGCCTATAATTGAATGTCCCAACAAAAGGGCCAGGGTTTAGCTCGGTCTCCTGTTCTAGTACAAGGTTATGTAAATAAAATTCACACAGTAGTCTCTGAACTTTTACCCTGTAGTGCTTACAGCAGTTTATGAAATCATTGATGGTGTTAATTTGTATGGAAGCACCTGATTTAACAGCCTTTATTTTCAATTGCAAATATCTTTCCATTAAAAACAAGGCATAGTTCTTAGCAGAGGCTCTACATGCTAGGACGTCATTGTATAAAGAACATAAGGTATCCATCTGTTTGATAACTACATCTAACCTACGAGTTACCTTCGCGACTTTCTCTTGTTCCCTTCGCCACCCTTCAAAGGCCTGGCTTTTGGATAGATTGACGTTCCTTAGCTGCTGCTGTAGCTCTTCATACTTTTCTTGGGGGACCGTTTGCTCTTTAAGTTTTTCTGCTTCTTGCTGAACTTGCTTCAAACCCTTTTGTAGGGTTACTGTTTTTGGATCCCTTTTCCATACAACAGTGGAGGCCGGGAGTTTTACCTGAACTTTCCTATTGCATTGCTTTGAGTTCATAACCCTTATTACTCCCGAAAGTGGTGCCTCCGTCTGAATTTCCTTATCACGGTTCAGCATTTCATCCATTTATATTTTAACACGAACATCAGTCCATTGTTGTTCCTTTTCAATTGGAACAATAGTCTGTTTCTCAGCATCATTTGGAACAGCAGCTTGGCTTTTGATGGGGTTTGAACAGAAAGATGGATTCTGGTCCTCCGCCCCTTGGCCTTGAGGGGTTTTGTTGGATTGGGCACATTTTTCCTTCTCGAAGTCCTTTTTACCCTTTGCCTTGCCTTTGGAATCCTAATCTTCTGGTGGAGTTGGACTATTATGTTCAATAATCTCTGTTGTTCCTTTTGCAATTCCCTTATTTCCGCCATTTCCTCAGAAGGAACAACAGGTTGTTCACTGCGGCCTGGTCTGTGGCTAGTTTCCTGATTTTCTTCCTGGGGTGTTTCTTCACTGTTCTACTCTGGTTGTTCCGGGGCAAGAACTCTAATTGGTTCTATTATTTCTTGGGCGACTTCTTTTTCTACCCTTATTTCCTCCGGACTTTCTTCTGGTGCCTTCTGGTTAGGAACGGATTGTTCCTGTTCAGCATCTCCTGTCATCTTTTCATCATGAACAGGCAGATTTTCTTCTTTTGCCTCCTTTGCATGTGATTCTTCGGGTGCATTTTTCTCCTGGGGTTTCTCTCCGGCATGGAGGTCTAATGGACTCGAAGGTTGGCCATATTCGCCCATATTGGCCAAAACTTTGGCCAATTCATCTTCTCCCAATGGGTCCTGCAATGGGCTGCCTTCCTGTTGTTACATTTCCTCCTCCTGCTCGGATTGCTCGACTTTTTCTTCTTTGTCTCCTTCTTCCTCAGATTGCTCGTCTTCTTCCTCTTTTTCTTCTTCTTCTGCAGATTTCTCTACCTCTTCTTCTTCTTCTTCTTCTGCAGATTGCTCTGCCTCTTCTTCTTTTTCTTCTGCAGATTGCTCTGCCTTTTCTTCCTGCATTTCTTTCTCATTGTCTTCCTTTCCTGGCTGTGGGGGTTGCTCATCTTCTATTTTTACCGGCTGGCTGGTGCTTTCTTGGGGCTTCTCCAGCCCCCCTTGTAGCCATGCTAGCCGGGCCAATTTCCTGCGCTTTTCTGGTTGCTCAGGTGTGCTGGTGGCCTGTTTACGCTTTGCCAATTTCTTGCGTTTTTCTGGATGCTCGGGTGTGCTGGTGAAATGTTTCTGTTTTTATGGACGCTCGGGTGTGCTGGTGACATGTTTCCGTTTTGGGGATGGTGTGGCCAATCCCCCATTTATAATGGCAATTAGCTCTTCCCGGCTGCTCTGCTGCTGGGTGAGGCTATGGTTGACTATCAACTGAATCAACCCATGATGACTAACAAATGATTCTACATGCTGTGCCTTTTTCATGCTCCATGCAATATCATGAAGTAATGAATTCAACAATGCAGGTAAATTTACAGAGCATTTTTGTTTTAGTATAGCTAAGAGTTTAAGATGTCGTGGTCTTACCACGTCTTTTCTGCCTTCACAGGTGATGTAGATTTGGATGGTCTTCGCTAATTCTGCCCACGGCTCTCCTAGTGTTGTTGGCAAAACCCCCTTTCCTCGAATTGTCAGGCTCTGTCCTTCGTCCTGGAAGATTTCTATAATCTTTTGCAAGCTATCCTTTTTTAACGTCCATACTGGTCCAATGGCTGGCAATCCCGAGACTTCTGCGATTATGTCGTCGGTGACTACTATGCATCTCCCCCTCACTGTGGAGTGGTCCTCTTGCAAGTTCTGCAAGAATTCAATTGCCACTATCTCGTTAGACTCCTGCAAGCGGTTAAGATAGGTCAGCCACCCTGCTCTTACCAAGATTTCCCGGGCAGCAGCAGAGACTGTTAACACTTGCAGTTCTCTCTGAATCAATCTTCCTCCCATGGTTTCGCTGTAAACTCTCAAAGGAATGGCATCTGTTCGCGCTGTTGAAACACAAAGAGGCTAACAGATGCAAGACTTGTTCAAACTCTAATGCTGCAGCGTATATAATGGAAATGGCTTTGAACAACAAGTCATGCAGAAAAAACAAAATAAAAAGAAACAATATACCATTGAGCAGTGTTATACCCCAGTACACAACTTCCCAAATAGTGAGTTGACACGTAATCCAGGGAATGATGAGGTTAACCTCCCCCCCCACAATGTGATAGGTTGTCCCAGCCGTCAAATAAAGGAGCAGTGCCTGCTCTGCAACAAAGTCTTTAAGGAACAGCGTATGGCAATATGCCATGTTTACAAAAGCAGCATATTTTTGAAATCGAGGTGTAGAGTTGCGTCGCTTAATACGTAAGAGACTGTGGTGATATGATGCAAGGTTGGGGATAAGGCATTTGCCGTAAATAGAGAGTCTCATGCGGTCATTGTCAATTGTTCTGTCATGATTGGTGATAATATATATTCGTGCGTTATATGGTTGGGGAAATAACATATAATTGATTACCACGAAATAAGAAACAGAAGGGTGCTAATAACTTACCTATTGGTGTAAATAATGCGACTTCAATACCATTAACAGTGCTCTGCTGCCGACAGGTGTCCATAACCTTAGCATAGTAGTTTATTTCACCCATGGAACCATGATCCTTTGTGTATGCCTAGGGAACATTTGTGCAATGTCAAAATGTAGGCCATTATGCTGGCTTGGTGACCAGTTAGCCATAATGCCATTCACGAGGAAGGAGCGAAGAGTGGGAAAGTCGGCTCGTGATGAGACCTCCTGTTCCAAGGGTTGTTTATTTGATATACCTTTTGGACCATATCCCTAGTGTGGTGGCCATAATGGGAATGCCACTTCGCTTTCGTCCTTGTCCTCATGATCATGGTAGGCCAGCGCTTAATGAGACTCCCTATCCTGCATTTGACAATTTATAAGTCATGTTTGCTCTTTTTTTCTTTCTTTCTCATAAAGTGTCTTCCCTATTTATACACAAAGGGTGGTTCAACACTCCTTAAGAGTAGGAATGGTGGAAGAAGTCTTAACATCCCAATAGGAAGATGTAAACCCTTTGCACTTATTCCTGAATAATAATCAAAGAGGATTAAAAGGAACCAACATGATAGAGATGACCACTCAGAGCAGAATTAGTAGAACAATGACAGTAAAAGATAATGAATAAGTGTGTCCTTCCTTATGTCCTCTTACCAATTCAGGGCAATTTCTTATAAAGATAGCGACTTATGATTGATTGATTTCAGTATGTTGTGATTTTGTTTCCATTACATAAGTGCATAGCTGTATTCCAAAAGACTTGAAAGAACAGGAGCAATAAGCATCCTCAATTTAGAACAGAAAAAGGAACAAGTTGTTTCACAGGGAGAGAAAAAGCACACAAGTGGTGTTCCTTTTGAGAAAAGGAACAACAAAAGTCCACAAATGTTGTTCCTTTGGAAAAGGAACAATAGCACACACAGGTGTTGTTCCTTTGGAAAAGGAATAGCAGATTACACAGGTGTCGTTCCTTTGGAAAAGGAACAACAAAAATCACAAACGTTGTTCCTTTGAAAAAGGAACAACAAAGCACACCAATGCCGTTCCTTTGGAAAATGAACAACAGACATCAAAAATGTTGTTCCTTTGGAAAAGGAACAACAAAACACACAAAAATGTTGTCCCTTTAGAAAAGGAACAACAAAAATAAAAAATGTTGTTCATTTGGAAAAGGAACAGCAAAAATCAAAAATGTTGTTCCTTTGGAAAAGGAACAACAAAACTAGAAAATGTCGTTCCTTTGGAAAAGGAACAGCAGAAATGAAAAACACTGTTCCTTTGGAAAAGGAACAACAAAACAAGCAAATGTCATTCCTTTGGAAAAGGAACAGCCGAGATGAAAAATGTTGTTCCTTTGGAAAAGGTACAACAAAAACATACAAATGTCGTTCCTTTGGAAAAGGAACAACAGAAATAAAAAATGTTGTTCCTTTGGAAAAGGAACAACAAAACACACAGAAATGTCGTTCCTTTGGAAAATGAATAGCAGAAATTGAAAATGTTGTTCCTTTGGAAAAGGAATAGCAAAAATACAAAGATGTCGTTCATTTTCAAATCGAAAATGTTGTTCCTTTGGAAAAGGAATAGCAAAAATACACAGATGTCATTCCTTTGGAAAAGGAACGACATAAATCAAAAATGTTGTTCCTTTGGAAAAAGGAACAACAAAAACACACAAATGCCGCTCCTTTAAAAAAGGAACAACAGAAATAAAAAATGTTGTTCCTTTGGAAAAAGAACAGCAAAAATAAAAAAAATGTTGTTCTTTTGGAAAAAAGGAACAGCAGAAATGGTAACAACAAAACGTTGATTCAGAAATATGTACAAAAATGATTCAAGAAAAGAAATTATGTATAAACTGTAAAGAGAAGTAAATTCCTTAATGAATTACAGGCGATGAAGACTTCTCTTCCTCCCCCAAAATCTCGATATCTGAATCTTGGCGTAGCTGCTGGCAAAAGGACTCCCGAGTGAGTGGTTTGTGATAGAGACGAACTCGGTGGCCATTTGCCTTGAAGGCATATCCAGTCCCATCAATAGTGATTAGAGTAAGGGTACGATTGTCATGTACCTTCTGGATTTCATATGGTCCCAACCAACGAGTCTGGAGTTTCTCGGGGAAGTCCTGAAACCTGGAGTCGTACAAAAGAGCCCAGTCTCCTTCGTGGAAGACTTTATTTTTAATGAGAGCATCATGTCATTTGGATCTCTATTGCTGGATCAAAGCAGTGTTTTGAAGTGCAGAGAGCCTAATTTCATCCAGCTCATTGATTTGTTGTAGTCGATTAATCTGTGCCTCAGTTAGGTCTAAGCCAACTTCCTGTGTTGTTCGTAATGTTTGGATTTCAAATTCTATGGGGAAAATGGGTTTTTTTCCAAACACTAGTTGATAAGGTGAGTAACCAGTGGTACTCCTCCATATTGTTCTGTAAGCCCACAGTGCTTCAGGTAGTCTGGCAGCCCAATCACGTCTATGTGATGCAACAGTTTTCGTTAGGATTGTTTCTATTATTTTATTGTTGCTTTCTACCTACCCATTTGCCTGTGGGTGGTATGGAGTAGTGATTTTATGCTGGACATGATAGTTGTTGAGTGTTGCAGTTATTATGTTTCCAGCAAACTGTGGTCCACCGTCTGTAATTATCTCTCTTAGAAGGCCATAACGTGCAAATAGATGGAACAAGAACTGTATGACAGAGTCCTCTGTAGCTCTTGGCAATGCCTCCGCTTCAACCCACTTGGTGACATATTCTGTTGCCACCAAAATATATGTTTTCTAGTTTGATGATGGGTTGATTGGTCCAATGAAATCAAGAGCCCATCGCTCGAATGGTTCGATGATTAGTTGTGGTTTTAGAGGCATCTCATCAGACTGACTAGGGCGTCCTACTCTCTGGCAACTGTCACAGGCTTGGACAAATTTCTTTGCATCTTTGAAAATCGTGGGCCAATAATACCCTGTTTGTAGCACTTTATGTCTAGTTCTACGATCGGCGAAATGTCCACCACATGGTCTGTCATGGCAGGCTTTCAAAATGTCAAAGATTTCATCCTCTCGAACGCATCTCTTGATATGCATGTCTGCCCCTGTGTGAAACAAATAGCCCCCAATCTAAGAAAATCAAGTACTCCGCTGAACAATCTGTTTCCGCTCATTAGGGGTTAGATGCTTTGGTAGCTTACCTACTGCTAGGTAATTGGAAACATCAACATACCAGGATGTTTGAACAACCACAACAAACAGATGCTCATCCGGAAATTGATCTTCAACTGCTGCTGCATCAATTGGCTTTGGCATTCTTGAGAGAAAATCAGCTATGAGATTTTCTTTTCCAGGTCAATCCTTGATTGTAATATCAAATTCCTGTAATAAAATCAACCATCTAGTTATTCTGCCATTTGTGACAGGCTTGTTTGCTAAATATTTTATGGCAGAATGATCTGTGTACAAGATAATAGGATATCCAATAATGTAATGTCTGAACTTATTGACAACATGTATTAAAGCTAGAAATTCTTTTTTAGTAACAGTGTAGTTTAATTCAGCAGGGGATAAATTTTTTCTAATGTAATAAATTGCATATCGTTTTCTATCCTCTTCCTACCCAAAGACCGCTCCAATGGTTGTATCTGAGGCATCAGATGATATCTGGAATGGAAAATCCCAATTTGGTCCTCGAATGACTGGGGCTGTGGATATGAGCTTCTTCAGATCCTTGAAAGCACGTTCACATTTTTCTGTCCAAAGAAAATCAACATTACCAGTTAGTGCATACAAAGGTGTAGCAATACGTGAATAATGTTCTATAAAACTCCTGTAATAACCAAAAAATCCAACAAAACTACGTACCTCTATTTGAGTGGTGGGAGTAGGAATAAGCAAAAGTATTTGGATTTTGGCTGGGTCTACCTGAATGCCAGCTGCTGAAATATAGTGTCCTAGGATAAGTCCTTCCGTCATCATCATATAACATTTTTCATGGCTTAAACAAAGCCTGGTAGCAATGCAGCGTTGTAGGACTTTTTCTAGTGTATTCAGTGCTGGATCGAAATCATCTCCATATGGTGTAAATTCATCCATATATACTTCAAGTCCTTCATTTATTAAGCCTGCAAAAATGCTAAGGATAGCCCTTTGGAATGTGGCAGGAGCATTGCATAAGCCAAAAGGTAAAACTCAGTAGGCAAATGTTCCCCAAGGACAAGTAAAAGTAGTTTTGTCTTGGTCTTCAGGGGCAATCTGTATTTGATTGTACCCACTGAAGCCATCAAGGAAAGAAAAAATTTCTTTCCTATCAAAGTGTCTAATACTTGGTCGATGAATGGGAGAGAGAAGTGGTCTTTTTGTGTTGCTTTATTTAGCTCCCTGTAGTCCACACAGATTCTCCATTTTTCATTCTTTTTTGGTACCACCACAAGCAAGGAGACCCATTTACTATCAGAGATAGGGTAGATAAATTAACATCTAAAAGTTTTTGAAGTTCAACTTTTACCACATCTTTTAGATGAGGATTTAGTCTTCTCTGAGGCTGTCAGACAGGTCTCACATCTTTTTCTATGTAAATGTGGTGTGTACATAACTGGGGGTCAATTCCTTTCATATCAGGGTAGTCCCATGCAAATGATTCTTTATATTTCCTTAACACATGGATGAGCTTCATTTCTTGTTTGGATGTGAGGTTGGCATTAATGTTTAAGGTTTTTCCCAGTTCAATTTCCACAATTTTACTATTTGCAACAGAGGTGACAGGGATTGTATGATCATGTGTATCTTTCAGAAGATCTTCTTCTAATTCATTATCAAATGTTGCTTTTATCATATGACATTGTGTGCGAGATGTGAGTTCAGTTTGACTAATGAAATTATTAATGGCATCATCTTTTGTTTGGTCTTTGAAATCAAGTGCTTCTTGTATAGTTAACGGAGATCTAACGTTATCAGTAAGGTATGATACATGGTGCCTATTAGTTTTGACTATTGTGACACTTGGCTGCGTTGGGGGATATAGAACTAAGTTCTTGATATATGTTCCCTGGTTATGATCATATTTCCTTGCTGACAGCCAATATAGGCATCGGCAGTGGCGAGCCAAGGTCTTCCTAAAATCAATGGATGTCCATCAAGTCAGGTTTTGGGATCTATTATCAGAAAATCGGTTGGATATTCCCAAGAGTCAACAGAGACCATGACATCATGTAGTATGCCCTCTGGCCTAACCACAGATCGATCAGCCAATTCTAACAAGGTAGAGGTGGGTTCTACAGATGTAATGCCTAGCTTTTGGCAAGTAGTGGTTGATAAGATATTGATTGCAGCTCCTAGATCAACTAAGGCATTGGAAAGGGTCTGACCATAAATTTGCATAGTTACTATTGGATTTCCTGGGTCTTCGTATTTAATGGGTGTTTTTTTCCTGATAATAAGTTATAGAGTGCCAACTACTTGGACTCTTGGATTATTTTTTATATTCCTCCTTGGTTTCTTTACACACAATTCTTTGATAGTTTTTGCATATATCGGGATGTCTTGAATGGCTTGGAGGAATGGAATTTTTATGTACAAATTTTGTAATTCTCCCAGAATGTCAAAATCAGGATGCTGTATAGGTCGAGGTATGACTAATCGTTCTGGGAACGGGGGAGAAGATGTGGTTGCTTGATTATGAGTTTGTTGTTTATTCACATCCTCTTCTTGTGACAGATGTTCTCTGGGTAACTGATCTTCAACCTGAACTGTCTTATCTCCTTCGGTTTGAATAATACACCCAGATTTTAACTAAAGATCATTACACTACCTTAGATCGGCTCCTACTTCTGGTGTTTCTATGATTTGGAGAGATTGGACCAGTCTGTTATTTGGATTGGGGTTGGGTTGGGTTGGGAGTTGCAGTCTCAGATTAGACTAGGGATTTTGTTGTAAGGCTGGCAGTGTAGGTTGAGGGAGAGGAATGGTTCCTACTGGCTGATGCATTGGTCTCTGCCAATTTGTCTGCCAAGCTGAGCTTTGTGGAGTAGGGGGAGTCCATTGTGGTGGGTATGGGTTGTTTTTCCAATATAGTGGGGTATAAGGAAGGTAAGGCCAACCAGATTGGCTTGCCTGATTCAGCCATGGGTTTGAGGAAGGAAACGACTGTGGTGACCAGTTTGGAAATGGGGGTTGGAATTGACTTTGCCAAATGTTATACTGTTGAGCATTATACTGTGGAGGCTGAAAAGAAGTTGGGTCTAGAAACATACCAGATTGTCGTGGCTGCCACTGACGGCGCTAGTTGAGCAAATACATCGATTCTGGCTCTTCTTCTACTTCCTTATATACTGCTTTCAGTCCAGGAAGTGAGGGACAGCTTCCCGTAGGGTGATCTTCTGTACAGATGGCGCATGTTTGGACTACGTCGAGTGGACACTCCTTATTGTTATGCTTCTTCCTACATCTGGGACAGAATATTGCCAAATTCTATTCTGCCTCCATTTGCTTCTTCTTGGCCTGCAAAATATCTAGTTGTGTAGTTAGTGTCCCTAGTATATCAATTTTAAAATTTTCCAATAAATTTAAAATTTCCACACGTGTTACTCCTTCTGACGAGATTTTATTATCTCTTACAAACCGATCATGTTTTGCCAGTTTTACTCTTGTGTTGCCTCTCGAGCTCTTGATACATAAATCAATAATGTCAACAAAACTTTCTTGATAAATATCTCATTTTCCCATGATGTTTAATGTTTTGATCCATTGTTCCTTCATGCCCCTTATTAATGCTGTTTTCAACACATTATCAGGGAAAGGCAGTGATGCATAGGGAGATCTTTGCAAATTATACTTGAAACATTCCACATACTCCTCTAATGTTTCATTTGGTCTAGCTATCATCTGGAATATTTCATCCTTCAGTTCTCTAGACCTGCAATAGTCTTGATATTTTTTTAGAAAATATTCTTTCATTTGCTCCCAGTTATTTATAATCCCGCCACCTAATCCCACAAACCATCTTAAAGAATCCCCTTTTAGCGTAGAGGGAAACAGTTTCAGTTTCTGGGGGTCGGTGGTGTAATCATATCCCCTGCACAGTACATCAAATTCAAATAAAAATGCATCCAAGTCTTCTGATGTAAGCCCGTGGAATGTAGGGATATGTTGAAGAGGAATTTCTTTCATATGCGCATTTGCTGCAGAATCCACTATGGGGTATTGTAATGTAGAGGTTTGGGTGTTTGGCTGGTTTTGAGCCATTGGGTCGAATATATGCCAATAACCTTCTGGGATATCTAGGAGGGTATTCCTAGGTTGAGAGGGAATGGTTTTAACAGGAATAGTTTTAATAGCACTTCCTCTATCTGGGATTATTGTCTGAGGAGATTGGGTTTCTTCAACGATGATTTTTGCAACACTTTCTTTGTCTGGGTTGTTCAATGGTTGAGTTGTCCCAAGAGGAGATCTCGGTTTCTCGGTTTCCCCTGTCTCTCCTCCTCCTTCACAAAGATTACTGAAATTCCCTTCCTGCAATAGTTCTGGAGTAGAATTTTCAATTTCTTGAAAGTCCTGCTCTTCAGTTTGACTATGCACCTCAACAAAGGCTACCGATGGTGAACTAGTGGCCTGAAGGGAACTAGTAGGCTGTTTAGAAATAACTTTCCTGGGTCCTACTAAGGGCTGAGATTCGGCTTTCTTGTAGATTTCGTCTATGAAGGTTGATCGACCAAGGGTCACCGGCCCCTTAGCTTTTTCTGGCTTGGGTAGAAGTTTGGAATTTTTTTCTGGTTTTTTCTGCTTAGTCATGCACTCAAATTAACTACTAAATTCTACTTAAACAAACAACAGCAAATATGTAGGAAAGCGGGCAGAGAAGTAGGGCTTTTACATGCTCCACACGTAGGTTCTTACCTTCCATTTTCGAAACCCAATTCTTCCCTAGCAGGTTCGTACACTACTCTGAGAAAAAGGACAAATGGCTACACTCTTTCCCCGGCAACGGTGCCAAAATGTGGAGCTATAAAAAGGGTCTCTTTCACCTCTAGTTACCTCACATTAATATGTCAAACCGGGAACGTTTTGCTATTTAAAAGAGTGTCTTAGTCTGAGGCTATCATTTGTCAGAGTAATGCTAGTAGCACAGTGTTTGAAAGTACAAGAGTAAATGGATGCTTGTTTACAGCTTAACTACTTCAAAAGATTAAATCACGTGTTTAGAACACTAAGCGATTTATCAGTCAAGGGTTCGATAGCAATAACCCATCCCTTTGGAAACTGATGGAAAAGGAAATCAGAGAACAGATGAAGGGTCTAGGAGCCGGATAGCATATGCCAATGCTCACTATAGCCTGAGATCGTTCTTCACACCAATAACAAGAAATGGAATGACAAATAAGAAATGGAGCGGCAAAGAAATTGAACAGCAATGAAATGGAACAACAAACCTGAAATGGAACAACAATTTGGAAATAGAACAGCAGTCAAGAAATAGAACAGCAACTAAGTCTAACAAGCCGTAACATCTTAGTCTATCAAATCAATTGCATTAATCATAATCTACAGGAACCAAACGTCAATCCTTCACTCTTAAAGATGTACACACAAATGGAACAACACTGATTACTGATACATTATGGAACAACACTGAAAACCATATATACACAACATACTCAAATAGTAATCTGATTCAGTTATCACCTTGGTTAGAAAGAATACGATTGCATTTCAAGATAGAACAACAGTATTCAAGAATCCAACAATCACAAAGAACAGAACTTCCAAGATGAATTCTGTAATGTTAAGGAACAAGCGCACAACACCAAAAGCTCTGTAATGGAACAACAACAGTATTCTGTAAAAACTAACTATATTATATCAACACCTAAAAGAACGGTAATATGATGCAGCGTCAATACAATAATTTTGTCTTCAGAAACCTTAATGGATTAAACACAACAGAGCATGTGATGTAAAATTTATAAAACACATCAGATTACCAGATCACGTCGATAAGCAAACCACACAAAACCACGCATAATGGTACAAGAGCAAGTGTCCTCCAGGGCCGGGCCCTTAGCCTCCAGGCATACACCTCTTGAAGTTATTCCAGACTCAAAGATGAAATAGTAACCAAGTTTGTATTAAAGCATCAAGTAAAATTACAGTAGAGCAGTTCTTAACAAGACACGATGATCAAAGTTTTGATCTTTAAAAGAAATTACATAAAGGCATAATAACATCTCCCCCCTTAGCTAACAATGCTACCTCTTATATAAGGGTGACGATAGAGATATCTAAATGTAGAAATAGATAAAACAACGATCCCTCAAGATCAAGGATCCTGAGGGATTCGCAGAACCGTTAGCCCTCAGTCATTTCTTCTCTTTTATGCGCCGAGCTGATATCTCCGCTTCCTTTTATGGGCTGATCCATTTTGATCTTATTTGCATGCGGTCTCCCGTCGAAGGGACATCAGTTAACCCATCTTTGTCTTTTCCTTTAGAATGGCAACTTCTCCTTTTTTCTCCTTCCTGCATAAGGAAATGACAATTGTCAACGTTCTCGTCTTGCATATTAATCTCACATGTTTTATTACAATTCTTTATCATTTTCTAAGTTCATGATGCAAAAAGGCTTGTAAGTTCTAATGAAAAGATACTGAAATAACCATCAAAACATACCTTCTTTAGTACTCCACAGATCTGACCTCCAAAGGAGCAACCGCTACATGTGAGCCTGTTTGCCTTCTCCAATAGAG
Source organism: Pinus taeda (assembly GCA_000404065.3). Lineage (NCBI taxonomy): Eukaryota > Viridiplantae > Streptophyta > Pinopsida > Pinales > Pinaceae > Pinus > Pinus taeda. The sequence goes on from APFE031243124.1 coordinate 44,655, forward strand.
AAATCCCCACGTGGCATAGATGAGAATGGTAGATTTCCCATTCAACAACAAACTCTAGTTGGAGTGCCAACTCCTCTACATGCAACCATTTAGTTGAGGGAAAAAACTATGTTTTGTGGGTAGCCAATGTGTGCTAAGGTGAGGATCCCATGCCCATTAAGAATTGAATAATGGGGAGGGAGAGGATATGATACCCAGTTAGACCTAGAATTGCATCTAATCCAATATATATATTTTTTACCACGACCTACCTCCCATCTAAGATTGCCACATAACCATGGATTTGATTTCATCAAGCTACACCATATGAATGACAATTTGTTCTTTACCGACACACCAACTAAGACCCAATCTTCCAAATTAGTGTCATTAAGGTATTTTTCACTTATAATGTCATGCCAAATACTAGGACCCATAAAATTTTGTCCACATATTCTTGGTAAGCAGAGGAAGGTTGAAGTTCCTAGTGTCTTTTATGCCATAACAAATGCTTGGAGTTTGTGAAGGATCCAACGACATCCTGGATCCTTTTATTTACAAGGAACCCGAATATTTCTAAAGTGATGTCCTCAAACAAAATCTGCTTAATTTGGTGTTGTAGCTGCTAGAACATCCCCCAAAATTTTGGGCATATCTAAAAATTTCAGGTCCCTCTTTGCTCACCTCAAGCCATTAAGGGATGCTCCAGTTGTTCATCGGCTAATTCCTCCCATGGCTTGTTCTTATCAAACCCCGTTGATTCACTCGCTCGTGCAATCATGCGATATATATTGCACTAGGGTTTCAGAAATTTGATGTCTTGCCCACGACTTTAGAGATTATCCCTATGCCTTTCAATAAATAGCAACACCATTTGTGGATGGACAAGGCTCCAATTTGGCTTTCATTATGTTGGACTTACTAGGGTTTGGGGAGAAACCCTAAATTGGCACAAGAATGTTTCCGTGCATGATATAACCTAATTCATATATCTATAGAGTTGCATTCTCATCAACATTGTTTGGTGTTATGGTAAGAATCATTGAATGTCATGTTTCCCCTGTTCATAATTGGTTCCCCATCTCAACATGTGCATTAAGGTTTGTAAGTTTGTCACATTTCTCATGCGTCTTTAAAGCCCTGCTTTGCATTAATCTCCACCCTCCAAACACATGGTCATGAGCATTTCAAGGAATGCGCTCGGTGAGTGCATCATCACCTCGGGCATCATAAAATATCAAACACAACTACAATTAATAGATTCATGGGAGAACTTGGGTTTTGAGTTGGTCTCCAAACTTGGGCACACTTGACCAACCCATATAATTTGTAACACTTTGATTCGGATAATTCATTGCTTATTTGCCCAAAGTGAACTAGTTGTTTATTTATTTATTTGCCATACATGTAAACTAATTGGTTCTTTTTTTAATTCATTTTTTAGGGAATTTGGAGTGGGCTCGGATACACACCGATCAATGGATACCCAAAATAGAAATACCCTAAAATGAAACTAGTGGGGCCATGTGAATCATTTCCAAACTGTGGTATCGTTCATGACTATTAAGACGAGCTAAAGAACTTCTGGACGATTCATGTCAAGTCTAAGCTCATTAATATAATGCGTTGGCAAGCGCACATAAGCGTTATAAGGGAATAAGTGTTCTTTAGTGTTGAAGCCTCAGAATTTTGTTGCTCCAACATGGGGGATAACTACCTGGTCCGGACCTTGAAGGCGGCTCCTTTTTCGTTTGATGTGGTGGCTCCAACTGGGGATGATGGGACCAGTTTCCTAGAATGAGTTTGAAAATGAGAATGGGTGGTTTTCAAGCGATTGCAATAAGAATAATGATAACTAAATGACCTATTATGACATGCAAATCTCTAGTTAACTTAATCTAATATAAACACGGGGTATTATGTGGGATATGCGATCTAAAAAGATATATGTTTGGTATGTGATAATAAAGATCATTCACGTGTTAAATAGAGATGATAACATGTAAATATAATTTCTTTGACTAAATAGCTAGTCAAAGAAATGTGTAGATTATATCGCATATATTTAATGATCATATATGAAAATAAATGCTTTCAGATAAGCATCATACAGTAGTGCAATTAACAGATAACAAAAGAAAAATACTCCATATATAATTCACGAAAACGAAATGTTATCACTAATTTGATAAAACAGAATGGATCATACAAGATAAAAGTACCATATGTGTAAGGTTCTGCTCATTTGACTAGTGACACAGATTAGCTCCTTTTCGCAATCAAATTATTCTCCAAGCATACAATAGTGCATCAACAAAGGAAAGTAGTTTGATATTCAAAAGTAATGACCATGTTCCATATTTTCATCAAGGCATTCACAAACTTACAAAAGTGCATTCTTTGCAAATGTTTTTGACAAAATCATGGACCCATCTCTAAATGCATGAGAAGGGTATAAATACTATCTAACTAAAGTTCAAAATAGATTATACAAAATATCTAAGGAGGTTTCAAACAACCTTCCTCTTATCTAGCAACTAACTCTAAAAATAAAAGTGATTTGATGAGTAGAGGTTATGAAGATGTCTTGTTGTCTGCCAGCGTTTCCTTGAGGTCACATATGTCGGACATTGGTTTTATTGGAGAAGGTTCCCCGAATTGTGTTCTGACATGTCCTACGAAGATGGCATATGTAAGAGGTGGCAACATCCTTTGTGTTGAATTGAGTGAACAATTCGGCATCATAATTTAGTTGTGAGGTTTGACAAGAAATTGCCAATATGCCTCCCTGTCGGTCTTTGATATTTTGTGATCACCTCCCTTTGGATTTTCATCTTTGCTTTCCAGTTTTTATCGAAGTCATTCAAATGTGGCAGTGATTTTGGATTACCTTCTTTTATCAAGTTGGTGGTGTGCAAAGTGTGATTGACTACTTTTATTATATTGTTTGTCATTCCTGCTGCTCTTGCTACTGTCAATTCTGCCCACTTGATCCGTGCATCCCAATCTATGAATAATATGTCTTTATGTGTTTCTTTAATCTCTAGCAGATTGGTGCTTCTTCCTTCTATATATTCTTGCCATTCAATGTAGTCAGAGATCTTAGTATTTAAGTCATTAAACTTAGTTCTCGGATCAATTTCCTTATCTGTTAATTGATAACTGGTATTCAAATCAGGGGTGATATGAGACATTTTATGGCAGAATAGATTTTGTTGTTTTGATAGAAAGGAGTTTAGCTCCAATGCCTCTTTGATGAACTCATCAACAGTGGGAACATCTTTATATTTGGCCATAGCTTCTTGCAACTCTTGGATTTGCATATTCTTTGCAGAGATGTCTGCTTCGTGGCTTATCCTAAGTACTTCCATACTTTACTACAATTGGACTATTTGTTCTTCGGTTTGCTTGTTTACATTTGCTTTCTCAATTTCCAGTTGTTGCTCAAGTTGTGTTATCCTTTCTTCCCTTTCTCTTAACAAAACAGATACTTCAGTGGCTTTATCCATGGTGGCAGTAGCATATGCCCCTGTAAATTGTGATAGCCCGGTTAAATTTTCAGTTGGATTTGAAGGAATATCCCTCCAGACTATATCCATTGGTTCATTCCCTGGTGGGATTTCAAGTGTTTCCACTCTCCTTATTTTCCTCTATCTTATTACTACAGTCTTGTGCAGTGGGCCATAGAAAAAATCTAAAGGAGATATTTCTATAACCTTTAGGATAATCTCAGATGTTGGAAATGTAGGAATGATTTCTAAATGATGTGAACTTGTCCCTTGCTCATTCATTGGCTCAGACTCTGAAATTTTCTGAGTTTGCTATGGAGTATGATATCCTGTAGTTTCTTTGACATCTGTTGGTTTGGCAGTATCTTGGAGTTTTTTATTAAACTGGTCTCATTCTTGCTCCATATCACCGCTTTTCCCTTTAGGACCATATCCTGAGTTAGGTCACTTTTGACCTGTTTTTTAGTTGACCTTCTACTGGATTCCACTGTAGCCTCTGTTTCTTGTGTCTTCCTTGTGTTCTGGGCTGCATTCACCTCAGATTCTGTGTGATAATTTGGTCCTTCATTGTTAATAGTTACACTGGGTGTAGGTTTGTCATCAATTCTTAACAAATGCAATAGGATTGTTTCGAGCCTCTAATTTCTAAATTCCTGAAACCTTTCAAAGTCATCAGGATTCAAATTCAATTTCACCCAATCGAATTCTTGTTCAAATGATTTAGTTGATTGTAAAAAATCTTCAAGTTAATGAGCTTCATGGATAAAGGGTTTAACTTTTAGTGTCGTAGTAACATTTTGTGCTACTTTGTCTGCATTAAATTGTCTCTTTGGCAAAGTATGCATCCTAAGGCTCTCTATGTTGAGTAATTCTTTGTTTGCATGGTTGAAGTTCGCCAAAGAAAAAGAACCACACCGGATTGGAAAGGGTGGACATAGTGATTTTTTGTTATCTTTCAAGGTCTTGGTTAAGCCTTTTCCAACAATTTGGTGAGCTATTTCTCTGGCTAACAGCTTGTTGGAGACATACAAAGGAAGTACATGTGGTTCTGATGTAATATTGTAAACTCTGATATATGTGAACCATTGTTCAACAAAGTACTTGCCTACTATGAGAAGGCCTGTAGTGGCTTCCTTAGAAAATCTGGGGGCCTTTTTATCAAAAATCATTTGATGTAATGGTAGAATAACACCATGGCATATCTTGTAAAAATGGGGTATAAAATGGGATTCCCACATCTGTTTGTGACTGAGATGGATGGGGTAGGGGTCTTGCAAGGTCCATTTCCAACCCATAATTAGAAACTTAGTACAGAAGCAAATAGAGTCCATCATATAGGCACTCATATAAAATGGAGGAAGGTTCTATGTGGATGTGGATCTCTTTTGATTATATTCAGAAATAACAGTAGCTAGGTTATCGGATAGGATAGTAGTCGAATTCATTATATGAGAATTGACACATGCATTGATTAAAGGGACCCATTCTATAGAGAAGTTGGTATTATTAGGCATTCCATACAATCTACATAACATAGAGGTTGCATAATTATGGGGATTTTCTAAAGAAGCTATAGGGTACATACCCGTCTTATCATATTTGAATTTGTTTTCTAGGACTCTCCATCCCTGAATCATCTTGAAGGGTTCTTCATTCTGCTTCGTGAACTTGGCCAGGAATGATTTATCATATATATCCTGAGGGTAGGGAAGATGATACATTTGTTTCAAATCTTCAGCTTTAAACCATCCCATCAGCACCATCTTTGAGTTCTTGAATTGTATGTCTTCAATATTGCCATTCTCCACCACCCATCTAACCATATTAGTTTATGGTAGTATCTTGGCTCTTGCTCATATTCTGTGAAGAAAAGAGCAAGCAACATATTTTAATTGAACTCCCAATGGTTTTATTGAATCGGTTGTTGCCTTGGTACTAGTAATTTTAGGCCGCTCATCTTCAATTCTATTGTAGATGACTTCCCACGTCGTTGCTCCTCCATCAACACTACAAACTGTATCAGCAAATATGGGCGACATCTCTGCAACCTCAAACTCTTAAACACTCTATTGCTTCTATTTTTGCATTACTTTCAATAAGGACATCTCTTTTGAAGCTTCCCTGAAATGAAAGAGAGATGTATCAGTGTACACAATAGAGGGAAATTAAGGTTGAGAGCTTGTTGAAAGGAATTGAATCGTGGGAAGATTTTGAATGCAATCTTTATGATAACTAGCCACACTGCAAACATTAACTTCTCTCCTCGAGATGCTAAACAATAATTGCTCTGTCAACCCACTTAATATTTCATTAAAACTCAGTAACTTCCCACACTTCATGCCTAATTTGTTGCATCACAGCTTTCAAACGTTGCAATATAGCGCTGCTTGGAGATAATGCGAAATGCAATTACAAAACATCGCAATATCACATTTCGCAATTTTTAAGGGATAACACAATGGCATGCTTTATTAAATTGCAACTTGCGAAGTGCGATCACATATTTTTAGAGTGTCATGATTGGAAAATTGCAGTGGAGCTTTATCACATATCGCATTTCGGGATTTTCGTTAGGATGTTTATAATTGTCACATGAAAAATTGCGAAATGAGATTTGCGATAAAAATTTTAAGTATGGGTTGCATTCTAAAGGTTTAAGGCAAATTTGTATAGTTAGATTTTATTTTCAAAGGCTAAAAATTTAAAAGGGTCCCCATTTATAGGTCAAATATTAACTATTAATCCCTATAAATGGAGGGGTTGTTACATAGTACAACAATTGGTGATTCACTTGGGAGAACCAGCTATCTCTGATTGGTCTTTTGAAATCTCTAAAACTTTCAAAATTAGAAGATTTATAGGAATAATAATTACATGAGTTACAAACTAAACAACATTTCTCTGAAATCATAAATACTCACTTAATTTAATTATTCAACTACTTTACTATTGTAGTGATGAAAATACAAATGTGTGCATTAGTCAATACTAAGATTTAAAGAGATATAGTAGGTGTCTTCTATAGATAAGTTTTTATTGTTTACTCATTTATTATAGATAGAGTCTCTACCAATAGGCGTTCATAGCCTCAACAAAGTTATGTTTTAACCAACAATGATTCATTGTCCCATCCGAAGCAATTTTCAAAATTCAAAATGATACTCATTCGCTTTCTTTCTCATTTGGATCTTGTTTTTTCCTTTCATGTAATTTTTATTTTCAAGTTTCTTAGAAGACATTGTCTAGGCTTGGTAACCCAATAATGACAATTCCATTCACTAGTTGTAACTACACTGAACAAGCTCGCTCTTGATGAGACCCCTTGTCCTTTGATTGATTAGATCATTGGCTATTACCCTGTTTGATATGCAGTATTGGTAATAGCCAATGATCTAATCAATCAAAGGACAAGGGATCTCATAAGGAGCCAGCTTGTTCAGTGTAGTTACAACTAGTGAATGAATCTGTCAATTATTGGGTTACCAAACCTACAGTTTGGTAATATTAGTTTAATTATTTCCCTATTATCATGGTAACAAGCTCGAATGAGACTTATTATTTTTAAGTTTTGCATATTTTATAATTTACACTCTAAAATAAAAAAAATAAATTTATCAGATGGGGTGAATCATTGGCCTTTCTTTTTAAGAGTTTTGGATGATAATAATAGAGTTTTGAGATACTCATCTATAAAAAGTCCTTACTAAGTTAAATATTCTTTTCTTGAATAATAACAAAACATCTATACTTTATAAAGATAAGATCTTGTTCATAAAATAAGTGTTTTTAACAAGGTCAAGTTTTTACAAAGAAATAGAGTTCATTTTGATACTCAAATGCTCTAATTATTTCTTTTACTTTTCCTATTTATAGAAGCGAAAAATCAAAATATTGTCAAAGACTTTATTTTGAGAAGCCAAAAGTAAATACTACTTAACCTTTATTTTCGTAAGAATCTTAAAGACAATATGGTACAAAATTAGAAGAGGTTGTCTTCTAGGAAAAGTATTTTTTCAAAATTTTCCCATGAACCGGCAAATAATCTACTCTACCAGACAAGTCTTGTAAAAGAAATGTTGATAGACCAATTTTCTCAATGATTTGGAATGGTCCAAGCCATAGTCTTTGGAATTTGGTGTGTTTTCCCTTTCCCTCATGTGCTTTGTCCCATTTCAAAACCAGATCACCTACTTCAAAGGTTTTATGACTGGCATAGGTTGTATCAAAAGAAGCTTTGACTAACTGCTGATGATGGGAATGGGTAGCTTTAGCTTTTTCTCTTTCTTCTTCAAGATTAAGGATCTAAAATTGTCTTGCTTGAAGAGAAGAGGAAGGATTTCATTAATAAATTGCACTAGGGCGAGAGATGGGATTGCCATGTTTGTGGGGAAAACTACTTCTTTTCCATAAACTAAAGTAAAAGGAGAAGAACTGATTGAGACCTTTTGTGTTATTCTATCTGCCCAAAGAGCAAATGTTAATGCTTTGTGCCAATTCCTATGATTTTGGTCTATAGTCCACTTGATGATTCTGATAATCTTTTTGTTTTTTGATTCGGCTAATCCATTACCTTGTGGATAATAGTTGGCTGAATACTTCAATTTGAAACCTCTTTTTAAGGCAAATTCTACCATAGTATTTCCAGAAAAATAAGATGCATTATCAAACATTAAACTTGTGGGTAAGCCAAACCTAGAGATTATGTACTGATCGATAAAGTCTGTAAAACTTTCTGTGTTAGCTACCTTTAGTGCGAAAGCTTTTACCCATTTCGTGAAATAATTAGTAGCTATAAGGATGTACTTGTGCTGCTTGGAAGAGTTAGGAACAATCTCACGAATTATATCTAGTCCCCATTGTTCAAATGGTTGTTGGATATTCATTGGTTGTAAAGAGAATGTTGGTTTCTTTTCTCTTCCAGCTGCAGTTTGACAAGTTTTGCATTTTTTTGCATAGTCATGTGCATCCTTGAATAGTGTTGGCCAATAATAACCTGCGTGCAGGATTTTGTGAGCTATGGTGTTTCCTCCAAAATGACCTCTAGCTAGTCCATCATGTAACTCCTGCATAACCTTTTCAGCTTCAAGTTTTTCTAGGCATCTTAATAATACCGAATAATTTTTCTAAATAACACATCATCAATTAATTCATGCTGATTTGATTTCAACCTTAAATCATGCTTTGTTTTGTAATTGAGATGCATAGGAGCATATCCATTCTTTCAGTAAAACTTTAAATCAGCATATTGTGATTGTGCATCATTGAGGGTTACCTCTGATATTTGGACTTCATTACCTTGGTCTTAAGCATCCTGATAAATGGGAAGCTCAAGTTAGAATCCTACAAAAACCTTGGCCCCTAACAATTTTAGCTAGTCAAATTTCTACATCGTACTCTTGAAGTGCAGTGACCCAATTTGCTCTTTTCTCCCCCATTTCTCTTTGAATCAATAATTGCCTTATTGCAAGGTAAGCTACTACTATTTTTGTATGAGTTTTGAGGAGAAAAGGTCTGAAATTTTTTAAGGTTTTAAAGACAACAAAATCATGTTTCTCAACAGCTGAGTAGTTTAGCTCGGTACCGTGTAAATTGGAACTGAGAAAAGAGATAGGTGCCTCGGTGTTTTGATTGTTCGGCTATGTTAAAACTGTTGCATATGATGTATCAGATGAAAATGTGTACAATACAAAAGGTTTGAGAAAGTTAGGAGTTGTTAAAGGAGCATTGATAATAGCTTTTTTTATTAACTCAAATGACTCTCTTTCATCTTTACCCCATTTAAATATTGCATTCTTTCTTATCATTGATTGAAGGGGTAGAACAATCTGTGAAAAATTGGGAACAAATCTTTTACAATATTAATCTCGCCTAGGAATGATTGCATGGTATTTTTGTTATGTGGGAGAGGAATCTTTTCAATTTCTTGGATTCTATCAAGATCAATATAATTTCCTTTCTTAGACACTATGAATTCGAGAAGCTTTCCTTTTGATAAGGCAAAGTATGACTTTTTGGGATTTAGAGAAATTCCATATTTCTAGTGTCTTTTCAAAAATATGTTTTAGGTCATTCAAATGATTGTTTCTATTCCTAGAGTAGACTATGATGTCATCTAGGTAAATAACAACTAATTTATTCATTAGACCTTTAAAAGCAATATCCATGGCGTGTTGAAATGTAGCACCTGCATTGACAAGTCCAAAAGGCATCTTCTGATAAGCGTATGTCCCCTAGTTGGTCCTGAATTTTGTCTTCAGTCTATCATCTGGATGTACAAGGATCTAATTGTGTCCTGAAAATCCATCTAGAAAAGACATTAACTCAGAGCCTGCAACTAATTGCAATATTTTCTCCATGGTAGGCAAAGAAAGTTATTCTTTTGTAAAAGCTCTATTTAAGTTCCTAAAATCAATACAAATCCTAATATATCCATTTTTTTTCCTGACTCTAACCATATTTGATACCCATTTTGAGTGTCTAATGGGAAAGATTATCTTTTCTTTCAGCAGTTTGTTCAATTCAGGTTTGATTTGGCTTTCAACGTTTGGATGAATCTTTCTAAGCTTCTATTGAATTGGTTTCTCATTAGAGGTCATCGGTATAGTATGTTGAATTACAGAGGTATCATAGGTCTTGAGATCTGGATAATCCCAGGCAAAGACACCATTATATGTTTTCAACAATTTGATGAATGATATCCTTTCTTCGAATGATAAACCAAGAACTAGGTTGAATTTTGAGGCTTTTTAGTTGTGCCTAGGTTTACCACATCAAATCTCAAAGTAGAATTCTAAGCCTTGGAGTTGGTAATCTTTTAAAATCTGTCTTTCAAATCATAGAGATATTCCATTTTGACTATAGACTTTGGAATTGGATTTTGATCTTGTTTATGGTTGATTTGCAAGTCATGTTCATGTTCATCTATGATTTGTTCCTCATAAGATCCTTCTGATGTAAGGAAATCGATTATATCAGCATCATTATTAAACACTCTCCAATTTGTTACATTATCAGTGATGGATGGTCTAAAAATTAACTCTATAGAAAATCTATCTGGACTAAATTCCTTTGAAGGTATAAGCTTAGATGCTTGATCCCAACAAATCTTTTTCTTGTGATGCATTAAAGAATTACATATTAAGCTTGCATTTAACCATGAAATTACAAGCGCATAAAATAAGAGGAAGAGAAGAATAGAAAGTCACGCATAGAAGACACGGGATTGATATCGGAGTTCATCCAGGAGGGACTACATCTCTAGGCCTTGCTAGAATTAGTGGGGAAGCACTATTTTCATTAGATAGCAAGATAATGAAAGTACACCAAAAGTCAAAATGACTACCTTATACCTCCACAATTGAAGAAGCCCAAAAATTGCAGATCTTTGATGGAGAAACGAACAGCACCGTTGAGTTCATGACATCGAGAAATGTTGAAACCATATAAAATTTGTTGAAAACTGACAAAGTGAAAATCTAGCCCCTGGAGAAATTACTTAGATCATGGTTCCAGCCCCCTCTCTGCACTACTCATGGTTCCACCTACATAGAAATGCATGCCGCTCCTCCTCTCTCTCCTACGCTCAAATGAGTGAAGGTTTAAATAAACTGTATTGGGCAGATTATTCAATAAAGTGGTTGTAGATGAGTTGGTTTGGGATCCCAAATTGGGTGGAGAAGGTTGGGTTGTCAAACCCCGATTCCTCCCCTTTTATTAAACATGAAATGGTTTAATATACTCACATTTCAAATTTTAGATAGCTGCATTTAATTGTTGATGGGGTTAGGTACACCTTGTGTGGCCTGCCCCTTAACCTCCATCGGTCAAATGTGTAGGAGCCATTAAGTATGGTACGAGGGGGGCATTTTTTTGGTTGACTCATGGGGTTGCCCAGTGGGGGCTCGCCCATGTGGTCCGGGCAGGTTCAATCCCTGCCGGCCCAACTCTAACTCTTATGCATATACGGTGTGGTTGGATAGGGGTGTGGTCCGGGTCCACCAAAGGTGGCCAGCCTACCCCAACTTTACATTATTTTATGGTATGGTTGGGCTGGTGGGGTTCATGGCCCATCGACCTTTTAATTCAATTTTTTTTTGTTATGTATACATATGATGGCCATTAGGGGGGGTGGTGGGGTTGGTGGCCCACCACCCCAAAAATATGTTTTTTTTTTTGTTATATAAAAACAATTAGTTCTTTTTGAAAATTCTGAAAATTGACTGAAGGAGTCAATTTATGTAGGTCACAAATTCTCCTGGAATCTAGCCCAGGTTGGTTGAAATCCGGTGGCCATATTTTGTCCAAATGGATGCCTCCTTAAGCTTGCCCAATCACCCAAGTCAACCTTGAAATTTGACTGCTCCTAACTTTCGCATATGGACTTAGTTTGACAAACCGTTCACACCACCACGATCACGACGATGAGATCTTCAACACGAACCTGGTTCGAGTACAATCTAAACACTTTGATTTTTGACCCTTCCTGAGTCCTCTTGGACTTTTGCATGTGTCTAGAGCCACCTGGATCAATGCTACATTGGCAAGTAAATCAGCGCTTGCATTTTGTAATATGGGGACTAAAGAAATGTTAAAAGTAGTGAAGTGAGAAGTCAGATTCTAGGCTAGGGATTGATATGTTTGAGATGTCAAGACTCACAATGGATTGTGTTTCTTACCTATTTAATAACTATTTCAGAGTCTCCGTATACTTTCAAATACTTGACATCAAGGCCAATGGATTTGTACAGCCCTTGAATCAATGCTTCGTATTCTGTAGTATTTTTAGTGCATTGAAATTCAAGCCTGCGGGCTAACATGGTTTTCTCTTCTTGCGGGATGATTAAGATACACAGTGCCTGCACCATCTTTAGACTTGGAACCATCAAAATAAAAAGTCCAGAATAACGAATTATCTACGAGTTTATCAACTACATCTATACACTTGGAAGCATCTATTTGCGAAAAGTTTTCTATTTGAGATACTACGAAATTATCCAGAAAGGGAGATCTTTGTGCATTAAAGGATCCCAAGAATGACTCAGCTGAGTAATTTTCGATGATATTATTGGTGAAAGCTACAGGTTCATTGCTTCCCTCGAGATCAGTGATTATGTACTTCATGACTTTCTCACGGTCTACTATGATTTGGTTAGACTTACCATTGTATGTTAACCACATGAGAGACCAATCAATTGCAAAGTATCAGTGTAACTTTTCAGACCAACTCCTACTCAAAATTAAACCATAAAATTCAAGGATATTAGCCACCAGAATATCGATTATCTGTGAAACTTTTGGGTTGGAGGAAATCCTCATTGAAAATGATATCATTTCTCCAAGTACCTCTACTTTTGTCCTATCCGGTTGAACTATGTGTACATCATATTTTTGAGGTGTAATATTTAATTTAGTGCACACAGTTCTTGGCATGATGTTTGAAGAGGCTCCTGAATCAACAAGGCAATTATGGACGTTTTTGTTGAAAATCTCATAAGTAAGAAGAAATGGAGGAGTATGAGAAATAGATCTATCACCTATTACAACTAGGTTTGTGCGATTTACTTTGTTTGACTATGAAGGAGGCTTTCCCATATCTTTAACAGCTTGAGTAACTACAATGGATGGTAAAGGAGCTACAAGAACTGCTTTTAATTCTCTACATAAGATTTTTCTATTGTTGTTTGAGTTTAGTCAATTCATGTAATGAAATATTTGCTCTCGTATTTTTCATATCTTCGACTATATTGTATTCCACTATATCCGAGATTACTAAAGTTTTAGAAGCAGTTAGAGGATCTAATGGAATAGAATTAGTTTGAGTAGTCTCAAATTTCTTACTTACTGTTTTCTCCTTTACAGGAGTAGCACCTTTCTGTTTCTGATTTGTTGTAGACGTATCGGTAGAGATGTTACTTCTTGTAATTATTGACATAGCTTTTGTTTCCTCTTCAGCTGACAAAATAAAATCCCACATTCCATTTAACTCAACTTCTTCTTCAGTTTTTGCTTCTTCTTCTGTTGTTGGGTCCTCTTCCGGTTCTTGATTGGATCCAACGTTTGAAATAGTATTTGGTGGCTGGGATGTAGAAGAAGGATTTCTTTGAATGGGTGAAAAGATTTCTTGGGAGAAGATGATTCTGCGACCTTTTCTTGATCTTAACCATTTCATTTGACATGGTCTTTAGCATTTTTTGAAGGCCCTCAAGGTCGAAAGGGTCCTTTGGTGCTTTCTTTTTTTAATCTTCCTTGAATGTTACTTTCTTTGATTTTCTTTCTTCTATCTGTGACCTCTTTTCTAAGGAAATAATTCTCCTTTCTACAGACAACACTTCCTTCATGTTTTCTACAAGGGTAGCCTTATTGGCTCTATCTAAAAAAATTGTGATATTAGAAGGAAGGGAGGATATGTACCACTCTATTTGTACATCTACTGCAGGTCTAGAAGCAGCTGAGATTTTGTTAAAAAACTTGTTAGTCTTTGATCCTTTCATCTGAAGTTTCTTTTAGGTTGGCAAGATCATTGATTAAAGATGCCATGGTTCTAGCATAACCAAATTTTGTAAGAAATATTTCTTCAAAAGTGTCCAGTTTCTTATTGAGCCTGCTGGAAGGAAAAAATACCAAGATCCCACAGATCCCTGGAAAGTATAAGGAAATAATCTGATAACAACATCTTCATGTGCAACTCCATTAAGATTCATGGCTAACATAAAGTTATTTATATGTTCTTCAGCAGGAAGACCATCATCAAGATTATACTTAGGTAACCATTTTTCTGGGTTTGTTGGGAGAGCATTTGGATTAGAAACTAGTACAAAACTAGAGTTTGTCCAAGGTTGAGAAAGTTGGTTGGCCATAACTTGTGTTGAAGGTTGCGAAGATGAGGAAGGAGATCCAGAAGTAGATAGGGATGGTGAAGAACTTACTACTGGACTAGTACTACTGATAGTAGTACTAATTGTTTGAGTTGAAAAAATGGATTGTTGAGAAGAGGCGGATTGAGTAGAAGTGAATGGGGAAGTAAATGGAGGGAAAGGTGATGTGATCTCACTGGTATCTGATTCAAATTTTGATGTGGCAGCTTTCTTATGTCATGAATGAATGGGAAACTCAAAAGGGGTTACTCCAAGCTTTTCACTTTGTAGTCGAGTTAATACACAAGTATCTTGTAATAGGGAAGTGATATTTTCTTCAGAAGCTTCAGGCTTTTCATGTTTCTTGCATAAATGGATATTTGTTCCAATTTCTGTATTAAGGAGTGAACTTTGGGAGACTCAGAAGTGTAATCTGAAGAAGGTGGTTGTCTTAATACTTCAGGAGATGATGGAGATGTTTCTACAACATAAGATTCCTGGTTCGGAGATTTTGAACGAGATCTAGAAGACGTAGAAGTTGTGGAGGGATTTTGACTCTTATGAATTTTTTTCAATTGATCTTTAGATTTATATGCCATTCATAGTCATATGGCCCTCCTTCTAGCACCAAAATGTTGAAGCCTCAAAATTCTGCTGCTCCAACATGGGGGATAACCACCCAGTCCGGACCTTGAAGGAAACTCCTTTTCCATTTGATGTGGTGGCTCCGACTGGGGATGATGGGACCAATTTCCCAGAATGGGTTTGAAAATGAGAATGGGTGGTTTTCAAGCGATTGCAATAAGAATAATGATAAGTAAATGACCTATTCTGACATGCAAATCTCTAGTTAACTTAATCTAATATAAACCGGGGGGTATTCTGTGCGACATGCGATCTAAAAATATATTTGTTTGCTATGTGATAATAAAGATCATTCACGTGTTAAACAAAAATGATAACATGTAAAGATAATTTCTTTGACTAAATAGTTAGTCAAAGAAATGCGTAGATTATATCGCATATATTTAATGATCATATATGTAAATAAATGCTTTCATCTAAGGATCATACAGTAGTGCAATTAACACATAAAAATAAAATAAAAAATAAAAATTACCCCATCTATATTTCATGAAGACCAAATTTTATCACTAATTTGATAAAGCATAACTGATCATACAAGATAAAAGTACCATATGTGTGAGGTTCTTCTCATTTGACTAGTGATATAGATCAACTCCTTTCTGCAATCAAACTATTCTCCAAGCATATAGTAGTGCATCAACAAAGGAAAGTAGTTTGATATTCAAAAGTGATGACCATGTTCCATAATTTCAACAAGGCATTCACAAACTTACAAAAGTGGATTCTTTGCAAATGTTTTGGATAAAATCGTGGACTCGTCTCTAAATGCATGATAAGGGTATAAATATTATCTAACTAAATTTGAAAAATAGATTATACAAAATATCTGAGGGGGTTTCAAACAAACTTCCTCTTAACTAGAAACTAACTCTAAAAATAAAAGTGATTTGATGACCAGAGGTTATGAAGATGTCTTGTTGTCTGCCAACTTTTCCTTAAGGTTGCATATGTCGGACATTAGTTTTACTTGAGGACGTGCCCCAAATTGCGTTATGACCTGTCCTGCGAAGATGGCATCTGTAAGAGGTGGAAACATCCTTTGCGTTGAATTGAGTGAACAATTCAATGTCATAATTTGGCTGTGAGGATTGACAAGAAATTTCCAATATGCCTCCCAGTTGGTCTTTGATAATTTTGTGATCACCTCCCTTTGGATTTTCATCTTTGCTTTCCAGTTTTTATCCAAGTCATTCAAATCTAGCAGTGACTTTGGGTTACCCTCTTTTAATAAGTTGGTGGTGTGAAAAGTGTGATTGACTACTTTTATTATATTTTTTGCCACTCTTGTTGCTCTTGCTACTGCCAATTCTGCTTGCTTGATCCACACGTCCCAATCTGTGAATAATATGTCTTTGTGTGTTTCTTCAATATATAGCAGATTGGCGCTTCTTCTTTCTGCATATTCTTTCCATTCAATGTAGTCAGAGATCTTAGTATTTAAGTCATTAAAATCAGTTCTATGATCAATTGCCTTATCTGTTAATTGATCACTAGTATTCAAATAAGGGGTGATATGGGACATTTTCTAGCAGAATAGATTTTGTTGTTTTGACATAATGGAGTTTAGCTCCAATGCCTCTCTGATGAACTCATCCATAGTGGGAACATATTTATATTTGGCCATAGCCTCTTGCAACCCTTGGATTTTCATATTCTTTACAGAGATGTCTGCTTCGTGGCATATCCTAAGTACTTCCATACTTTGCTGCAATTGGACTATTTTTTCTGTGGCTTGCTTGTTTACATTTTCTTTCTCGATTTCCAACCGTTTCTCAAGCTGTTCTATTCTTTCTTCCCTTTCTCTTAACAAAATAGATACTTCAGTGGCTTTATCCATGGTGGCAATAGCATATGACCCTATAAATTGTGACAACCTGGTTAAATTTTCAGCTGGATTTGAAGGAATATCCCTCTAGACTATATTCATTGGTTCATTCCTTGGTGGGATTTCAGGTGTTTCCACTCTCCTTCTTTTCCTCTATCTTCTTACTACAACCTTATGCAATGGGATGTAGAAAACATTTGAAGGAGGTATTTTTGTAACCTTTAGGATAATCTCATATGTTGGAAATGTAGGAATGATTTCTACATTCTGTGAACTTTTCCCTTGCTCATTCATTGGCTCAGACTCTAAAATTTTCTGAGTTTGCTATGGAGTATGATATCCTATAATTTCTTTGACATCTATTGGTTTGGCAGTATCTTGGAGTTTTTTATTAAACTGGTCACATTCTTGCTCCATATCACTGCTTTTTCCTTTGGGACCAATATCCTGAGTTAGGTCACTTTTCCCCTGTTTCTTAACTGACCTTCTACTGGATTCCGTTGTAGCCTCTATTTCCTGTGTCTTCCCTATGTTCTGCGCTGCATTCACCTGATATTATATGCGAGAATTTGGTCCTTCGATGTTAATAGTTACATTGGGCATAGGTTTGTCATCAGTTCTTAACAAATGCAATGGGATTGTTTCAAGCCTATGATTTCTAAATTCCTAAAACCTTTCGAAGTCATCAAGATTCAAATTCACCTTCGCCCAATCAAATGCTTGTTCGAATGATTCTACTGATTGTAAAAAATCTTCAAATTCATGAGCTTCATGGATAAAGGGTTTGACCTTTAGTGTCGTAGTAACATTTTGTTCTACTTTCTCTGCGTCAAATAGACTCTTTGGTAGAGTATGCAACCTGAGGCTCCCTATGTTTAGTAATTATTTTTTTGCATGGTTGAATTTCACCAAAAAAATAGAACCACACCGGATGGGAAAGAGTGGCCATAGTGATTTTTTGCTATCTTTCAAGGTCTTGGTTTAGCTTGTTCCAACAGTTTGGTGAGTTATTTCTCTGGCTAAGAGCTTGTCAGAGACATATAAAGGAAGTACATGTGGTTCGGTTGTACTACCATAAACTCGGATATATGTGAACCATTGTTCAACAAAGTACTGTTAGGACCCAGAATTGACCAATTTTGACCTTATATTTTCATCATAATATTATCCTTTTCAGTCACAAGTTATAAGCTTTGATTACACAATGACTTAATCACCCCAAGGTATGAAGTAACTTCCCGCATATCTATATGTTTAATTGTTCACTGCATATTCGTAAGTACCTTTGTATTTATCTTTGGAAAGCTGACTAAATTGCTAAGTAATTGTCTTATGCCCGTAGGAATTATAACCTATAGTTGTTGTAACACCAGAAACACCAACTACGCAGTTGCTGCAACACCAGAAGCAGCAACTACGCAGTTGCTACAGTCAGCAACAGAAACCATCTAAAGCAGGTATTTTGCATCAGCTGGGAACAACAACGGCAACTATCTGAGGAACGCTGACGTGGCTGATCAAGCAGCTGTCCAAAGCGGGTAGAACACAGTTACCAGGACTCAAAACCGGAATAGTATGGGGAAACGGCGAGGGAATGTGTGAATTCCAAAGAAGACGGTCGAAGATGGTTACCAGCTGTGTAACAGCCAGAACCTAAACAAAGAATATATTATCATACTGTTGCAACAACATTTCTGTAATTCTTATTTTTGATTAAACGGGTTAACTGAATGAACTGTAACAATCTATTGTAATAGATGTCTCCTCTATAAA
>APFE031243124.1:86146-104677 GCA_000404065.3 Pinus taeda
TTGAAGAAATCTTTGTTAGATTTGGATTACCCAGAGAATTAGTCACTGATGGAGGACCTCCTTTTAATTCCCATGGCTTCAAAGACAGCTCCAGAAATATCATATCAAGCACAAAATGACTACACCATACCACCCCCAAGCAAATGGGCAGGTGGAAAGTACCAACAAGGTCATTGAAGCCATCTTGACAAAAACTATAAAGGAGAATAGAAGGGACTGGTTTCAGAGACTGCCTGAAGCCTTATGGGCCTATAGAACTACTTGGAGAAACACAACAGGCTTTTCACCCTATGAGTTAGTTTTTGGAAAGAATGCTATTTTCCCTATAGAGTTTGAAATCAAAACCTTGAGAACTGCTTTAGTTGTTAACCTTGATTTAACTGATGCACAGACAGCCAGGTTGCAGCAGCTTCAGGAATTGGATGAGAAAAGACTGGAGGTCGTCCATCAAACAATGATGATACAGCAACAAAGAAGCAGATGGCATGACAAAACCATCAAGCAGAAGCAATTCCAAAAACGTAACTGGGCTCTACTTTATGATTCTCGTTTTGAGAATTTTCAGGGCAAGTTAAGATCAAGGTGGTTAGGACCGTATGAAGTGGATGCTGTTTTTCCAAATGGGACAGTTAGACTTTTAACAATTGATGGGAGCAGAACACCACTGTTAGTAAATGGCTACCGACTTCGGTTATACCAGCGGCCAGTTTCCAAGGAATATTTTAAAGCCACTTGCATGGAAATAAAACAGTATTCCTTTCCAGGGGAACTTGCTACCCCTCAAAGCACTTGAATTTCTATTATTTACGCAATTTTTTTAGGTTAGATATTCTGTTTTTTTTAATAAATCCTGTCAAGGATTGCGATATTACATTTCAGTATTTTGCAGATTTTAGCTTCGGAGGTAGCTGGAAAACAAAAGTTTCAAAGGGATTATTTTGCGAACGTGGAATTTCCTGTTGCTGTAACACCACTTCCCGTTGCTGCAACACCATCCCCGTTGCTGCAACACCATTTCCCGTTGTCGCAACATTATTTCCCGTTGCTGTAATACCATCCCCTGTTGTCCAAAACACCATTCCCATTGCTGCAATACCATTCCCGTGGGTGCAACATCATTTCCCGATTTCCATCACTCTAGTACATTTCCCGTCTTTACAAATTTTTTCTTTCCGATAATTCCCTGTTGCTACAACACCAATCCTGGTGTTCCAATATCACTTCCCGGACATGAAATACCCTTCCCGGCTAAATTCACCCACGCAAACCAGTTTTACCACTGCAGCCCCAAGCAACAAATTTCGATAAAATATACCACTTCTTATGATGACTATGACACCCTACTATCACTTCCCGTCATTATCATTACAAAACACCGATATTCCCACACTTTCAGATCTGCGGTAGTCATTGTGATTTAGCGGAGGACGAGATAAGACTTTTTGACGCAGCAATCAAAAAGGTAAAATACGAAGGTACGCACGTTTATCAATGGACATTAAATAATAGATAATGCGGTGAAAGCTGATAGGACTATCAATTAGTTACACTTCCAATCAAATCGCTCACACGTAGAAGGGGGGGGGAGTACCAAAGCAACTCCAATAATGATACACCACGCCAACTGCCGCCACCCTTAATTCTCCCGGTAATATGTAAAAGTCACCCTATCACTGCATGTTACCATTTGTGACACTTTACTCTGAATTGAAATCGGAAGCTCGGCTCTGAACTCGGAAATTCACTGAAATAACAGCCATGGGAGGACCTCTCATCACATATGAACCTGCCTCGACAGCAGTCCTTGAACTCTATCCGGACATTTACCATATTTTCTTGCAAGCAGGCTGGATAGAGTATTTCAGGAGACTTCTGGACTTTAACGAGCAACAAGTCCTTGAATTTGCATGCAATCTAACAGAAGGATTCTCTGTCGTTCAAGGAGTTCAAATCCCAGTTACAGAGGAAGTGATAGCCCAAGCTACCGGGCTACCAGCTAATGGCATACGATGGTTCAGTAGGAAGCACCTATTCTCAACGCGCAGCAGGATTTTCTTCGACCAGGTGAGCAGATAGAACCTAAGGGCAGAGGCGTAGCACTTCGGTCGTTACCTCCACCGTGGCCAAGAATTGTCGAATTTGTCAAGCAATATCTGACGTGCGAGGGCCGTTATCAGGTAATTTACCAGCACGATTTCATGCTGTTAAATCATTTGAGAAATGGTCAGTTGATAAATATGCCATATTATCTATTGGGTTGTCTTAAGAAAATGTCACTAGAATGGGAGCAAGAGCCAGATACTACCATACACTGATATGGTTAGATGGGTGGTGGAGAATGTCAATATTGAAGACAGACAATTCAAGAACTCAAAAATGGTGCCGATAGGATCGTTTAAAGTTGAATATGTATCATCTTGCTGACCCTCAGGATATATATGATAAACCATTCCTGGCCAAGTTCGTGAAGCAGAATGAAGAACCCTTCAAGATGATTCAGGGGTGGAGAGTCCTAGAAAACAAATTCAAATATGAGAAGATGAGTATGTATCCAATAACTTCTTTAGCAAATCCTCATAACTATGAAGCCTCTATGTTATGTAGATTGTATGGAATTCCTAATAATACCAAGTTCCCTATAGGATGGGTCCCTTTAATTGATGCATGTGTCAATTCTCATATAACGAACTGGGCTACTATCCTATTTGATAACCTAGCTACTGCTATTTCAGAATATCGTCAAAAGAGATCCACCTCCATAGAGAACCTTCCTCCATTTTATATGAGTACTTATATCATGGACTCTATTTGTTTCTGTACTAAGTTTCCAATTATGGGTTGAAAATGGACCTTGCAAGACCCCTACCCTATCCATCTCAGTCACAAACATATGTGGGAATCCCATTTTATACACCATTTTTACAAGATATGCCATGGTGTTATTCTACCATTACATCAAATGATTTTTGATAAAAAGTCCCCCAAATTTTCTAAGGAAGCCGCTACAGACCTTGTTGTAGTAGGCCTTGCTTTAAATCATTCCTCCACCCCCCATTCATCCCCAGAACTTGGCCAGGAATGATTTATCATATATATCCTGAGGGTCAGCAAGATGATACATATTCAACTTTAAACGATCCTATCGGCACCATCTTTGAGTTCTTGAATTGTCTGTCTTCAATATTGACATTCTCCACCACCCATCTAACCATATCAGTGTATGGTAGTATCTGGCTCTTGCTCCCATTCTGTGAAGAAAAGAGCAAGCAACATCTTTGAATTGAACTCCCGAGGGTTTTATTGAATCGGTTTTTTCCTTGGTAACAATAATTTTAGGCTGCTCATCTTCAAGTCTATTGTAGATGACTTCCCACGCCGTTGCTCCTCCATCAGCACTGCAAATTGTATCAGCAAATATGGGCAACATCCCTGCAACCTCAGACTCTAAAACACTCTGTTGCTTCTGTTTTTGCATTAATTTTTGTAAGGACATCTCTTTTGAAGCTTCCCTAAAATGAAAGAGAGATGTATCAACATACACAGTAGAGGGAAATTAGGGACGAGAGATCTTTGAAATGACTTGAATCGTGGGAATTTTGAATGCAATCTTTACGTTAACTAGCCACAATTTGGAAACATTAACTTCTCTCCTCGAGCTACTAAACAAAAATTGCTCTGTCAACCCACTTAATATTTCATTAAAATTAAGTAACTTCCCACGCTTCACGCCTAATTTGTCGCATCACAACTTTCAAATGTTGCAATATAGCGCTGCTTAGAGATAATGCGAAATGTGATTGTGAAACATTGCAATATCACATTTTGTGATTTTTAAGGGATAAGACAATGGCATGCTTTATTAAATTGTGACTTGCGAAGTACGGTCGCATATTCAATGAGTGAAGCGATTGGAAAATCGTAGTGGGGGCTTTATCGCATACCGCATTTCGAAATTTTCGTTAGGATGTTTATAATTGTCACATGGAAAACTACGAAATGTGATTTTCAATAAAAGCTTTAAGTATGGCTTGTATTCTAAAGGTTTAAGGAAAATTTGTAGAGTTCAGATTTATTTTCAAAGGCTAAAAATTTAAAAGGGTCCCCATTTATAGGTCAAATATTAACTATTACTCCCTATAAATGGGGGGTGTTACATAGTACAACATTTAGGTACATATATCCACCAATTAGACAGCGAAGGAAAACACCACACAACTCACATTTCAGGGCCTTGCTAGCACTAGAGTGGCAACCCTAAAAGACACACATAGCATGCGTATGGGTGGATGGGCCACCTCAAAAGCACCCGCGACAAGTTACCAACAATATATATATAATTTTGAATAGTTGAGGGCGCACTTAGCAGCTCTATTCCCCACACATGGGACAAAGAGATGAAACATGAGAAAAAGGAATTTTGGGAAAGGGAATTGAGAGGTGTAACAGAACCACAACCAAGTGTTTACAATTCTTGGATATACATTTCTATATATATACTCAAGAAGTTGCAAAGCCAGCACAACGGACATTTTCACCTGAACCAACTGTGATGGGAACGTGATATGTCTATGTGTATGATCAACATCCCATGCCAAAGCCATGGAAAGTGGTAAAAAGTGTTGTGGTTGCAAGGAGGTGTGAAACCATGTGCGTTTTAGGTTCATTAACGTGCTTAAGGTGGGATAAGAAAACATAAGTATAGGATTTAAGGTGATATGGTAGAGACAGTGACATACATCGAAGGCCTGGTAAGGCGTAATCGTCTGGTGAAAGATTATGACATAGTTGTTTCGATGCTAATTCGCACGCAATTCTCCAAGTCGTTATGTCACACCTCAAGCGAGCCTCTAAAAGGCGACCTCCATTAATTCACGACTAATGCAACCTCCATCATCAGTGGTTGTGCAATCTTGCCAAGGAAAACACCCAGGACCAGTAAAGAAAGGCATTCAAAGCTCTTATTAAGGTGCAATCAAAATCTCTATTCCCTACTCATGTGACTGAGGGATTTATGAATGTCTCTGTTTAAACCAACTATGGGAATGTGGCATCGACATCTATATGTGCAGTTATTAATATCCCATACCCAAGACATGGAAAATAACGACACAATGATACATGGAATAGAATGTTGGAGACATGGGTATAAGACGTGGGTGGTATGGAGTTAAACACAATTCATATCAAAGGTTTGGCGGGCCTGCCTTACACTATAGAAATGAGGGGAGGGACCGCCATTAATATGTATTAAAAATGTGATAGACTCAGCCAGTTACTCGAATTACCAAATCAATAGGAGGGTTGATTAGATCGACTGAAAACATTGCATCGACGCCTTATTATTCCAAGCAATGACCAAATGTTAGCCATCTTATGGGATAATTCACATCTGAACTAGCTTGAATGATGATACTTCCTCCCTAGTGCTTGGATTTAGTTGGAATGGACAGGCCTTGTAAAACAGAAAAGGCATAGAAGACGATAAACTCTACTTAACAGGGACAATTTGTTGCGAACCGATAGGTTAACCAGGATGGTTTCATTCTTAATGGCCAATAAATATTATATCGCACTTAACATCTAAGCTTGGCTATTTTTGGGATTGGATCCATTACTCTGATGATCTAAAATAATAGTGGGTGGCATCTAAATCACATGTATGCCACCAAGAAGCCCAAAATGGTCGAGGCATCACACCAAAACTAGTTGTGGAAGCCATGCTTGCGCATGTCTGTAACAAAGTAGGTTCGTTGCTCACATTCGGAAGCTAAGACATAGACATCCACAAATTCATATGACTGGAAAAAAGTTGCAAGGCTCAACTGGTCAACACTATAGGCTGCAGAGTTGCACCTCATTGCCTTAGGCAGCATACCGAGGGGTGCAACTAGCTATGTTTTGTGACCATTTTAACCCCAGTGAGTCTAACAACCACTGAAGTCGCTGAGTCGTATTCTAGCATGCAGCGAGGAGGTGCGACTAGCTACATTTTGTGACCATTGCGACCTCGGTGAATCTAACATCCACTAAAGTCACTGAGTCGCATTCCAACATGTAGCTAGGAGGTGTGACTTGCCCCCAATGCGATTATGCGACCTCTCCCAAGTAGCTTGGTCGTAAAATCATGCCAGAAGGAGCCAACATCGAGTGTGACCTATCCCCTTTAGTGACTACGTGACCACGCAAGATCCTCTTGCCGATGTCTCTTCAAGAAGGAAACGAAGAATCAACGCACTAAAAAATCCGCTAAGCCTTAATGCAACACACCCAATTGACTTATGGAAGTATATGGCATGAAGGGAGTATAAGGATGTGTTGATTCAAGTCACATGAAATCTCTACATTAGAAGAATTTTTTCAAGCATTGTTTTTCCTAGGAGCATGAATTAATTCGTTGAATGAAAAAATGCAACATTGGTGCCCATGAACAATCACCGAGACTACCATATATCGTTGATCGCACTCATGTCTCTGAAGGGTCCTTGTTTCCACTACAACACCAAACTTATCTTATTATTTAGATAAGAGAGTGAAAGATACAAATTCAAGGGGGGAGTTTGAGATGGTTCATGACTCCAATAAAAGCAAAAGCATTCACTCACCTCCAGAAACATGGCATGAGAATCATAACGATGGGTGTTGCTGATGGGTTCAGGTTCAAGAAGCAAGCTCGCCAACCCTAGGGTTCTTAGATACATTGTGAATCTACGAATACTTTTCAGTTAGTGCAAGGTTCAAATGTTTGCAAACGGTCGTACTATTTAACGAAAATGGCCAAGGAATTTGACTTGACACCATTGCAAATGTTTAAAAAACAATGCAATGCAAAAATGCCCAACATGTAGGCAAGGATGAACAAGGAGCATGAAAGATAGTATCGCAATAATAATCTGACCACTCAGGGAGAGAAACCATTGGTTCCACCTCGATCCCACGACATGGAGTAGAACAATGCACAAATTTGTGACTATGAAATCACAAGTAATTTCAAGGCTAAGAATTCTTGTCCATGATTAATTGTGATATTTAATTCTTATATTTCATGAGAATACTTTTGTCTTGATTCTTAATTAATTATTGTTTACATGTGTAGGACCAAAGTTGCGATGGTGGATCCTTTCCATTTATGCAGACACTTCAGCCGAATTGGTTGCTAAAATGACCCAAGGAATCAATGTTGCAGGAATGCATGATCCTGGCCAACAACAGATATTGAATTCAAGCTTGCTCCAAGGCAAAAGGAAGGTAACAAGATGTCGGTCCATGTGTCAAATTTAGGATGTATCGTGAAGCTTGCATAGAAAGCCATGTGGTCCCTTCTAGCTCCAAGAACTTCTCAATAAACTCCAAGGCACATCACCAGAGGATTGACAAATTCAAGTGAAGCAAAGTGGCAGGAAAACAAGACAGTTCCAAGACAAATCACCCTCATTGTTGTTACATACGGTAAACAAACATTCTAGTGTTTTTGATGACCCTCCACATCCTCCCCTCTTTCTCCTTCATCATAATGTAAATATTTCCATCCATTATATCATTAGTGAAGTTAGGACTGATGTGGGTATGTAACAATTAATTTGGCTTGAGAAAGAAGTGGGTAAACTCAAGAGTCATGAGGGTAGCTGAAAGGGCACAAGGGAAGGCCAAGGGTCACAGTAACAATCACCTCATCTCTATAAATGTTCCCTGATGCCCCATTATCAAAGACTTTAGCACTTTATTTGAGGTTAGGAATATATAGGAGATTTATGCTTGAGAGCTAGAGCCACTCAGCTCTTGGCCGCTATTATAGTGGATTGGCAGTGGGCCTAAGGTTTTGGCATTGGGCAATGGTATGAGAGGCCAACGTTCCACTAATGGGTTTTGACTAATTGCATGATATGTATTTGAAGATGCAACGACATTAATAATATGTTCTTTATCTTTGGCACTGATTCCCATGCTTACTCATGGTTTTTGTATTAGTTGTATGATACTTCACTATATTTGTATGTGCGCTTTCAAACACGCAATATGTTATGGACTAGTACATAGTGGTTGCATGTATGTTGTGCTTTCAAATATATATTTACTTGTTCATTTCCATGTCATTGACCTATTGGGAACTACATTGAAATTAACTTCTGGCATGTTCCTCTTTATTGTATGTGTGATTGGGTTTTAGCTCACTAACCCCTCTCATGGCATATCTCTTCTTATTGTTGATGAGGCTTGTGTGTACCTCTTTCTATAATTTGTCAATATTGGGATGATTTGTTTCACTACATGAGCATTCCACTCTCGTCTTCTAACACCCTCCCGTTTGATAACCAAGAGCAAAAACATTCATGGTGGCAGTCGGGCCCACTTACCAGATGGAGCTCCTATCCCAAACAGTGTGAGGTGTAATTGGGACTTCACACCAGGGAGACCCCCTTAGTTGTTGGTGGTACATTTTGACTCATTAACACTCGGTTAGAAATTATTTTAGAGACAATTTTATATGCCACATTACAAAGTGAGATTGGCCTATAATTATAAAAGCATGATATATTATATTTTTTTGGAATGGGTGTGAGAAAGGTAACAATGATAACACCTAATATGAGGCCCTAAAGATGAGACTCGTCCACCATCTCAATGAGATATGATACCATAGAGTCAAAGAATAATAAAATTAGTTCCACCGGTCACCCATCCAGTCCCGAGCTTTTGTCCTTTGCAAGTTCTTTCAATACTCCTTGCAGTTCTTCTAAAGTAGTGGGTCTATCCATGTGCTCAATGTCTTCTGCACTAACCACACAGAGGAATAATTTAACCAACTCCAATTGATCTTTGATGTTTAAGACCATAGGAGCCATGTATTTCTTATTGAAAGAACATACAACCTCTTGTTGGATGTCTTTCATAGACATGAGAAGTATGTTCTCCGCATCTCGAATATACCAGATTGTGTTTCTATTTTTCCTTTTATAAGCTACCTTATGGAAGAACCATGTGTTCTTATCTTCACTTTGAACCCAGGCCATTATGATTTTTAGCCTCCATTCATCTTCCTATAATTTCAAAATTTAATTTTTCTGGACCGAAAGATCCAATAGTGCCTTCCCTTTTGTTCAGAGAAGAAAGTAGGAAATGTGGGATCCATCATTTCATCAATTTCTTTCTTTATGTTAGACAACTCTAGAGAGAGTTACTTTTTATGCTTGTTGACCCATGATTTAACCTCCAACTTCAGTCTGTACATTTTACATGTGACCTTTTCCATCTTCTCGTTTTGATTTGACTCAAGTGGTTGTAGTCAAGAGTGTCGAACCAAGTCCACTAATTCCTTTTCTTGATGCCACATGTGGTTAAATTTTAATGGAAGCACATTGACTACTTTCTCATCATTCCATTCCAAAAATATTGCATCATGGTCCGCAATTCTGAAAAATAAGGAGCATGTTGCTAGATGTTTTAACATTGCACACAAAATTATGTGTACAAGGAACATGTCTAGCCTTTTCGCAATTCTTTCAACATCGAAGCATCCATTCCTCCAGGTGGGACTTATAAGACAAGGGGCTATCTCCTTGAGCATTTTACAGGAAAATAATTCATTGAAAAAGCCAAATAATGGATTCAATTTTATTTTTTGACCTCAAATCTCCCCTACATTCATTGTTAAATTCAAATATCCTACAATAATAAGTGATTGTACTAGTCCATAGGCATATAGTTTCTCCCAAATATCTTTTCTATTAGCATATGGAGAAGATAAGTTTAGGATATGCACGCAAATGAGAGTTCCCCTGTAATGTCCAGTTAATATGATGCCAATAAAGGATTTATATGCCTTGAGGGAAAATTCTTTAGAGTCCCACATGGCTGATCCCAGAAATGGTTAGAGCATTAATGGCACAAACTACCCAATTTGGGCATATCCACAATAGAATATCGCGGGATTTCTCCATGTCAATAAATTTTTCCTCGAACAATACAACATTAGGCATGCTAAAATATATGATATTATGTAGTGATCGTCGAGGTTTTGACGATCGCAATCCTATGATATTGAATGACATGATATTCATTTATAACTAGCATAGATCCATCTAAAGCATGGATCTAACATGAGTCGAGAGGGATCAAATTTATTTGGTTGCAAATTTATTTTAGAGTGCAAAAAAGTAATGTGTAATTTTTTAATGTTGAAATTTCACTTTTGAATGTTATATAGATTACATAACGTGTATTAAGTCATTTTACATTAATTCATATTAAAATATTTCATTCATAACTCACATTGGATATTTCATTCTATACCACATTAAAGTATTTTCTTTTAACATTTTTTTCTATATATAGAGTTGATATCACGCATTAAAATATTTTTGAAAAGCATAAGGTTAAACATCTTACTCACATATATTTTTTTACTTCTAATTACTTTACATGATGTAGATGTAAGTATTTCATATTAATCACGTTGTTAGGATTTGGTCAACGTTTCGAACCAACTAATGTGGTTCATCCTCTGGACAATTCTTTTAATATTCTAATAAAATAACTCCTTACTACTAATTCCAAAACAATTATTTTCTTTACCTATTAACTAATTCACCAACAATGAATTTTTAACGGCTAACTCTGGGCAATGATGCATCCTTACTATTTATTCCTTCTGGTCAATGGATTTCTCACCTTGTCCTGAGGATGAACCACATTAGTTGGTTAGAAACGTCGATCAAATCTTAACAATGTGATTAATCTAAAATACTTACATCTACATTATGGATTAAATTAGTCTTAGAGCTAACATACTTTACATGATATTAGGTCATATGCAAAACTAATAAAAAATGCATATATATATCTATATATATATATATATTATAGCTGACATTGCACTTCTATTTAGAGAATCTTTTACTTTTATTTTAAGACGAACATACTTACACATCGCCTTCACACTGGTCTGTAGAACCAGTATAGATGCATTTTAACCACGGATCTATCAAGAGTTTGGAGGGATCAAATCTTGATCTAAATAAGAATAATAGATTTTTGTCCTAAGATCCTCCTCAGATTAGAAACAAAATTCTATTCATGTGCTTAAGGATTCATGATTTTTGCAAGTGTAAAATGGGTTTCAATGTTAATTTTATGAGAAATTTTAACATAAATAAAAGGCTAAGAAGAAACATAAAAATGTACAGAACATCACCAAAAACACATCACAACAGGAACATGATGAAGGAGTTCACCCTTCCTAGCCTACGTCTCCTTGTTCCAGCTTCCAATGGATTGAGCCTCTCTATTATGCTCAATTGTGTAAAAATGTGTTTACAATGCTCAAATGCTTCTGAAACCTACTCCAATGAGTCTCGAATGTCCAAAAATGGCTACCTAGCCTTTTTTACATCCCGTTTGGTAAAAAATTGGAGAAGTTATGACCTCTCCTAGTTTTCCTACTATTCACTCTACATTTTTCCCAAAATCTGGCATCATCCTACAATTTTGCTCGTTAAGCACTCTAGCAAAGTGACATTTTTGCCAAAAACTGGGCACAATTTTCAGATCATTAAAAATCCCTCTAACACTTAACTTCCGAAAATTTTGGCCACATGGTGGGGCCACGTGCTCGAGGGCAAAGGCCAACAGCTCGCCCCCACTTGTTGGGCCCCCCATTCCACCTCCATCATACTTGTTCACATGGGGCAGGCACGGTTTTGGTTAACGGTGGAAGATTGTTTGGGGCCATGGGTAGCCCCTAACCATGGCCCGTGGACCGGGGTCAGGGGTTAACCACGGTCCCCATCCCCCAAATGTATACCATATGAACTTTAAATACATGTGCCTCCCACTATGGTTAAGAACCAACGGGTAGGCAGTGTGGTAAGACTCTGTGTTGTGTGTTGGGAGGCGTCATTTTCGAATCTTGTGGCCTTCGGCTCGGTTGTTGAACCAAATTTTAATGGCCCCTTGGGTTGCCACATGATGGCCTCCGGCTGGGCCACATGTCAGCCCGTTGTTGGCCACTGTTCCAACCAATAAAAACACAACATTTATAACCAATAAAAAGGTGCCACTTAGCACGACTTGATTCACTGAGAGAACATTAACCAATCAAATGCCACATAACTTGCCCAGTCAGTGCCACATCAACAATACGGACTACTGACTCGGCTATCCATTTTTTTGAAAATTCACTTGTTTGACAAAGTGAACATAACACGTTTCTGGGAGCATGCGATGTCTATTTCATGTGAAATGAGTTGCAATGGAATTAGGATGGCAAGAAATACACGGTCGTTCAGGTTCCACACAATTTCGAAGACTTAGATTTTTGAGCATAATTTTGAGCACCTAATCAGCTCCCAAACTTGAAAAAAAAATACATGCCAATTAATCCATTTTAATGCTTGGTAAATATGTGATTAATATAGATCTGTAGTGGTATTTTTTCATTGTTTAAATTGTATATTTTGATATTTTATCATTATTAATATTTTATATTAATAATTAAATGAGTTACACATTTTCCTCTTATTAAGAAGTAATTACTCTAGTTTACCTTTAATTACTTTTTCCTTTCAAGCTAAGGTTAACATTAATACAACACACACACATAGATATATATATACACACACTTTGTGTAGAGAGAGATAAAGTTCATATTGACATATATTAGTTAATATGGATATTCAAACAGTTTATTTAAGTTCTATATATAAATATATATATATGTATATATATCTATATATATATATATATTATATATATATATATATATATATATATATATAATAATTAATATTTTCTCTCTGTAAAGTTATATAAAATTATATTATTTAAGATGGACATCGAAATATTGTATTTATTACTTGAAGAGTGAAAGTGAAATGTCAACAACTGAGTTAATTGTTGTGTTAATAGATTTTTAATTGTTTATTTATATGGTTATAATTTTTATTTTTATTTTTGGTTGACATGAGCAAAAATTATTTTTATTATTTTTTTGAGGACCTGACATACTTACACGTGTCCCTTATACTGGATTGTAGAATGAGCCTCTCGGCTCAACAAGCAACCATTCAAAACAATCAGTGAGCAAGATCCAACAGTATCTAAGGGCACATTTATGAAAGGATTTTAATAGTTTATGTGGTGTCACAAGGCCTTTTTTTCAAACAGCTATCAAACAAATCAACGACTATAAATCATTACGACATCACTCCTCTATAATTCCGCAAACCACTATGAGTGGTTTGGTAGGTAATTTTAAATTTTCAAACACTGGTGTTTGAAGGAATCTTCCAAATCTTTTAAAATACTCTAAATTTTTGGAAATCATTTAGAACAAAGTCAATATGGGCCCTTCTGCAAAAAACCCATATCACGGATTTTTGAAATATTTCATTGTTTGCCCATTATGAGCAGTCGAAATTCACTTCATGCGGCCACATGCGAAAATCAATTTGCACAAAGATTGTGATTTCTCACCAAGATTTGACCATACCTTGGTCACAATCTATTGCGATGTTTATTTTCCATTGCCAATACTCAACCCAGAATTTAATTTAACCTTGAATTTGCAATTTTGATTAATGCAAAGCAATATTGGTCCCTATCATTACAACACAGAGGACTCGATTACCTTCAACTGGGAATTAACAAATACAACACAGAGCAACACCACATCGATTCAATACAAAGAAAGCATTTCCAACCCTTATACAGGACTTTTGATTTCCTATGGCCAATGACCACTAGGAAAACTAACCAATCATTGAAACAGATACATGAATACCCCACTACAAAAATTAGATGTAGATTCCTAAACACCATTTCATGAATTTATTCATTTAACCATTTACATTTTAAATAGAGCCAATCATCTCATGAACAGTGATTTTCACACCAATAGAGGCATGTAAATATGCTCCCTATAAATTAACTCAGGTACACATAATTTCATAGACTAAGATCGGCATTCTCTGCCTTGGACATTCCCTTTCTCTCCCATTACTTTGTCTCTCTGATTTCTATCAAATGCTTCCAAGGATCTCTCAAAATTAAATTCAGTTAAAGCAATTTTTGTGTTAAGGCTATCACCAACAACATTATCCTTACTAGCCTCTCCAATGCTCTTGCAGTCCAAAAGATGTACCAATGTAGGATTCCTTTTGACATCATATATCTCTCGACCAAAAATGATGTTTAAGAAATTTCTTAGTCTTTCTCAGTTTTTGGCATCGTTGAATTTATCTAAATGTGAAAGAAATCCTATTACTTTATATTCCATATTTAGCTTCTGCCATTGCCTTCTCAAGAGATGACTAAACTATATTGCTCAGAAAAACAACAAAATTGCCTCCTATGACTAAAGAACTCTGAAGATACTTGTGAATTCTAGCATACCCTTGTGGTATTTACTTTTGAAACACATGAAAGGGAGCATGTTCACTCATTCCTAGCTTTAATTTTTAAGAATAATTATTAAAATCCATTTCATTTCTCTGACATTTGTTTCATAAAATAGTAGTAAACCTTTCAAATTAGTGTTGAAGGAAATGTAACTAGGCTAGGTCTTCATAAATGTAATTTTGATATTTGTATTTATTCAAGAAAAGAGAAATTAATTGTCAATGATTTTCTTGCTCATTTAAAATAGGTCAAGCACATTTTGAAGTGCTTCTAGAGAGTCAAAGTCAAAATGTAATTATGATGAGACCCTTTGAGGGCATGCTACATCATGTATGTCAACATAAAAGGTCATGGGAACACCTCCAAGCCAAGTGAAATCCTCTCCTAGCATCAAAGAAGTCTCTAGTCAGCCAAATAATGAATAAAATACGAATTATGTTGAAACTGTCAAGTCGGCCTAATGGACAGTCAAGTCAGAATAAGGAGGAAGGACAAACCTCTATATATAGAGGTTGTCCACTCCTCATTTGATAGAAATTGTGCTCTGAAATCTGAATAAAGAAATAGGACTAGAAGGACACAAAAAACCAAGGAAAAGGGTCTACAAGGGCAACAAGATAAGGAGGAAGAACAACAAAGGTAAGGAAACAGTTTTCTGGGGCATCAACAACCACATATGCGAGAAAGGAAGGTCTACCTGCGATCATTACAACAGGAAAACCACAGTGACAAATATCTTTGTTTTGGGCTAATAAACAAGGCATATAAGGCCTCCCCATCCAACGAAGAAGGAAGAAAAATACAACAAGGATAAGGGGATTGTTTTAGGGTTTCTATTGACACCTGCAAAGACTTTAGCAAGTAAACCTTTGCAGATTTGACAACAGTTGAAGGAAGCAACATGAGAAGCCTCATTTGGATGTGCATCTAAGTCTACAAGGTCTCCTAAGGAAAGCGAAGAAGGTTCTCTCTATAGCGAAGCAAAGAAACCCTAATATTCTAGGGTTTATCCTAAGAAGAAGAGAAGTCTAACTTAGACAAGCAGTAGAAAAAGGACCAAGTACTAAGGAGCAAAGTGTTGGAAGAAGAGGTTCATGTGCTAGAAGTTATAGTGCAGAAAGAGGAAGGATTTGACTTATGCTTGCATGATATCCTAATCAAGGGTCTAGGGTTTGGCAGTTGTTCAAATAAGAAGCTTCAATAAGAGAAAACTTACAAAGGGTCTTCCTCTCAAGAGTGGAGAGGTTTTGTCCTTGGCAGAGATCCAAACATTGTGTTCTTGTTATTTTGTTTTGGTAGCAGTTTTATGAAATACACACAATAATAAGAAGAAGAAGATAAATTGTCAAAGTGCATCACAAATTGTTATCAGGTAATGAAGAATCACTTTACACTACTTTTCCCGTGATTTTTTAACATGGTATCAGAGATAATGTGACACATTAAGGATAGGACAACTCAAGAACACTCATCAAGGAGAAGCATCTACAAATTTGAAGCATCAATACTAAAAGTCTCAATCACTTCAAGGACAAAAAGGTAATACAACCCATCATTCATCAAGAAGGTCTACAAAGCTAGAAGAAGAGCCTTCTATAAAGGCACCTACAAAGAAGAGTAGATTGAAGCAGGACCTACATCAAGCTACAAGTCTTCAAGAAAAACTCATCATCAAGCAAATCCACTTGAAGAAGGCAACTTGAATAACATCAAGATCCAGGGAAGACAAGCCATCAAGCCTTCGAGGAAGCAAATCCATTACATCTCAAAATCTATCAAGTAAGTACATGTCCCCTTTTGAATATACATCAATGTCTTTTTGCAAGGAAATCAATAAATTGGTAGGTACCAATAACTTTCTTGCATGGAAGAAGAAGATTGATCTAGTACTCAAGGAAAATGAACTCCTAGAGCATGTCAAAGGGAATATCACTACTCTGGTAAGGAACAGACACAAGCCTTAACTAAGCACAATAAGGATGAGACAATAGCTCAAAGGATTTTGATAAAATCAATCAAAGACTCTCACATTCCTTATGTCTCCAAGTTTGAGACATCAAAAGAAATTTATGATAAACTAGTAGAGCTATTCTCGGTATACACAATTGGAGAAGTAATATCTCTAAGTAATTAATTGTACAAGATGAAGATAACAAAAGAAGGAATAGCTCCCTACTTCATGAAAATATCTAAAATGAGAGATCAACTTCAAGAGCTTGGGGAAATCATCTCTGACAGAGAGATGACAACTGTAATACTCAATGCTCTACCTGAGGAGTGGGGAAACTTCATATCTAGCATTTATGCCAAGAAGGAAGCAACCACTCTCAGTGAAATGTGGTCTCTATGCAGAACAGAGGAAACCAGACTTAAGGCAAAAGAAGATGTGGGATCAAAGGAGAAAACATTTTCTACCATGGCCAAAATAAAGGGTAAATTTTGCAAGTTTAGTCTAGGAAGAACTGTAGGTTTTAACCCCATACAGAAACTACCTGCATACGAATTTTAAAACACAAAAAATAAACAATGTGAGAGCATAACACATAAAACACATATACACAGAGATTTCCCCTGGATCCCAAAACTGGGACTACTAGCTTGATTTTTCATTATGTTCCTTTCAATGTTACAATACATATTTATACATGCCAAAGCATCCAATACCATGGACAAAAAACCATCGTGTCCAAAACCATGGACCGAAAACCATCACGTCCAAAATCATGTGCAAAAAATCATGCACAAAACCATAGGTAGGTCCTCCCAACCTAATATAGGGTCCATAGAGTGGGGTTACCTACACCCCTCAAACCCTCTTTGACTCCCTCGCTACGCAATCGGCACAACGAAGGGGGGGCTCCGCCCCCCTTCCAACCCCCCGATTAACTACATGGGCTAGACATGGAAAGAATATAACACAACCCAACATTCTCCCACTTTTTGTTTTCTTTCCAGAGGGGACCACAAGAGAGCTTAGTCATTTATCCAGCCCTGCAATGCCCATTGTTTCTCTACACCAAGAGAACTTCTCAAAGCTCACAAATTTTGTCAATGCATCTGTAATGTTCTTCAAAGTGTCCACCTTTACCAGCAGTGCCTTTTTGTCTTCTATCATATCCCTCACAAAGTGATACTGAACATCAATGTGCTTTGTCTTTGAATGATATGCAAGGTTCTTTACCAAGAAAATTGCACTTTGGTTGTCACAGTCTATCCTTATAGCTCCCTGTACTAACCCCATACTTGAACATAATCTCTGCAACCAAACTGTTGCCTTGCTTGCATGAGCGGCGACCATGTATTCTGCCTCTGTAGTTGATAGTGCCACTATAAATTGTTTCTTACTCATCCAACTGAATGCACCTCCAAATAGGTTAAACACATACGCACTAGTAGATCTTCTCTAATCCATATCTCCAGCCCAGTCTGCATCAACAAAGCCATGAATATCCAACACTCTGTCCAATCCTGGTCTTCCTTGGTAGCACAAACCATAATCACTAGTGCCACGCAAATACCTGAAAACCCGCTTCACTGCTGTCTAGTGCTCCTTCCCTGGTTTTGACATAAACCTGCTCAATACTCCCACTGCGTGTGCAATGTCTGGTCTAGTACAGACCATGGCGTACATCAAGCTACCGACTGCACTTGCATATGGAACGCGGGACATGTCCTCTTCCTCTTCTTGTGTCTTGGGACACTGTTCAGCAGATAACCTCACACCTACAGGAATAGGAACCTTCACCGGTTTACTATCCTGCATATTAAACCTCTGCAATATTGTCTCGACATACTTCCTCTGGTTTAACTAGAGCTTTCCTCTTTGCCCGATCTCTTTTAATTTCCATGCCCAAAATATAGTTTGCAGCACCGAGATCTTTCATGTCGAATTTGGAGGACAATGGGTCTTCAAATCCTGGATAATTTCTTTGTCATTTCCAACCAGCAACATATCATCCACATACAAGACCAGATAAATAACACGGTCACCAATTAATTTAAATTACACACAGTGATCTGCTTTGCTTCTAGTGAAGCCAAGTCCCCATATAAATGTATCAAATTTCTGATACCACATCCTTGGTGACTGTTTTAATCCATACAGATACTTCTTTAACTTGCATACCAGTTCTTTCTTAC
>APFE031243133.1:0-10432 GCA_000404065.3 Pinus taeda
GGGAGAAGAGAAGTCAACCATAGGGATGGGTGAGGAGTGAATGACATTAATGAGAGGTGGTTGAGATGGAGAAGGGAAGGAGGGTATAAAAAGGGAAGGAGGAAGAGAGAAGGGAGGGAGTTTTGAGGAGGTTTTGCTCATGATTGTGGGGGTTGGTTGTGATTGTTGGGACTTGTTATGATTTTGGGGAGACCTTGGAAACCTATGGAGGTTTCTTGGGTTTGAGAGGAGGAGAGTATTGTTATATGGTTTGCACATTCTCTTTTAGGACACACTATATTTGGTTGGACTTGGGCACGGAGGGCTAGGGAACCTGTGGAGGTTTCCTGGGCTAGGAATTTGTTTCCTAGTTGGCTGGGTGGTAAATCCGGTTGGGTCGGTGCGAAGGAGCATTCAGCTGGAGCTATACGACAAAGGTATCATCATCAACCGCCGGAGCAGGTATTTTTGCATGAACTACTCTTATTAAATTGATATCAATAGAATGCTCATCTTAATTTATGCTGTTTATGATTAAATGATTATATGTTAAATGTTTAAAATTCTGCTGAGAAGGTCATAAAGCTTCTTGTATTACTTGCAAATCAACAGTATAATAAATCTGGTAGTGTATAATAGAATAAGGCTCTAATAATAGGAATCAGATTCTTACAGTTTCTCACTATTATCTTAATGATTAAATATTACGTTTATTAATATATTAATATAATTATCAATATAATTTTATATTATACTTATATTATTCACAATCATTAATATTATAGACCCATATAATAATAATTATAGTATTATTTTTATTAATTATATAATAGAGATCAATAAACTGAAGGTGGTTTAAATAATTTATAAACTCAAGGATTAATATTATAAATCCAAGGGAACAATATTAAACCCTAAGATTTGTATTGTAAACACAAATGATTATAAACTCTAACATTAATATTATAAATCCAAGAGATTAAAACTCCTAGGATTAATATTATAAACTCTACAATTATAAATCTTAAGATTGTAACCTAAGAGATTAATATTTGGAATCCAATGGATTAATATATAAACCCTACTATTATAAGCCTTAAGAGAATATTAAACCTTAAGATTAATAAAAATAAACCCAAGGGATTAATATTATAAACCCTTGGGAATAATAGACCCAAGGGGTTAATATTATAAACCCGAGGGATAAATATTATAAACATTTAGGATTAAACCCAATAGATTAATAAACTTAAGGGATTAATATTCATATTAATATTTTAAACCCTAAAATTATAAAATCCAATATTATGAACCCCAATATTAAAAACCTTACATTTCAAACACTTATACTAAATGTGATATTATAAATTGAATATTAAAAAACCCACTATTATAAACCAAAGGATTAATATAATAAAACGAGGGGAAATAAATCTCAAGGAATTAATATTATAGACCCAAGATTATAAACGCTAGGTTACCCAAGATTCGTATTAAAACCCTACTATATACACAAGAATAATTTTATAATACGATAATACAACATTGGTATTAATACCTAAATATAAATAATAATATAGATAGCATATTTATAATTAATAATTCATAATCATTAATATTAATAAAAAGTGATAATCTTAAAATTAATATAATAATTATTATAACATTATTAATAATTATTATAATTATTAATTGTAAAAGGGATAAATATTATAAATCAAATGGATTGATACTATAAACCTAATGATGAATATTATAAACCAAAGAGATTAATAAACCTGAGGGATTATTCATATTAAGAATCAAACATATTAAAAACCCAATGGATTAATATTAAAAGCATAAGGGATTAATAAACCCAAGGATTAATATTATAAAGTTTGGGGATTAATAACACAATTAATCAATAAACTAAATGGATTAACATTATAAACCCAATGGATTAATAACCTCAACTAATTATTAATATTATAAACCCAAGGGAATAACATTAGAGCTTAGGATTAATATAAACCCTAGGAATATAAACACTAAGATTAATATTATAAACTTTAGTATTAATATTATAAACCCAAGAGATTAATATTATAAATCCAATGAATTTATAAACCTAAGGGACTAATATTATAAACCCAAGGGATTAATATTATAAACCCAACGGAATAATTTTAAACCCAAGGGATTAATATTATAAACCCATCAAAATAATATTAAAGCCAAGAGAATAATATCTAGGGTTTAATATTATTCCCTTGGGTTTATAATATTAATCCCTAGGATGAATATTAAACCCTAGATATATAAACCTTAAAACTAATATACCCAATGGATTAATATTGTAAATCCTAGGCTTAATATTAAACCTTATGATTAATATTATAAACCCAAATAATTTATATTATAAAACTAAGAGACAAATGATCAATTATGTGATTTCGCCAAAAAGTTTCTAAACAAATGCTATGGATCACAGAAGTCTAAATTCCTTGAAAACTAAGAGATTTATATTAAATCTTAGGATTTATGATGATGATGATGATGATGATGGTTAACATCCGCTGAGACCAAACATTGGTCTATCAAACCTAAAGAAACAAATTCTTTTTTTTTATTTATTTAAGATTTTATTTCTATGCTCAAAAAGCTTAGAGAGAAGCCTCTTGAGCTCACTATAATTTTGACATTGTAAAAGGCTCAGAAGGTCAATATTGTAACAAAGATTGTGAAACTGAGATCTAATGTGGTTGTATGCGAGGCACTCTAAGAGGAAGTGGTTTTCATTCTTGATGTTCCTATTATCACATATATGGCAGATCCTTTCCATTTCCATCCATGGCGTTTTAGGAATTGCCCAACGACCTGTTTCACTATGGAGCTCATGAGAATTCGTTCTAATATTTGCTATATTAATTTTCTTCTTTGAGCTAGTTAAAATAGAGAGATACTTTTGATATTCTAGGGGGGGTTGATGACCTTCTTATAATAACTTAATTTTCTTTTGGCCGCTAAATCTTTCTCACACCACATTTTTTCTTCGAACTTAGAAGTAACAATATCTTTAATGTTATTTATGTTTTGCCATGCATCATTCTCGTTGATCTCCCAATAGTTAAACCAGGGCCTTGTGTGTTTATGTCACCCCCAATTGAGCCTTAGGTGGTTTTGGCTGGAATTTAAAGCTAGCTTAGGAAGTCTATGATCGTCTATGTTATTGAGTTTGTGCTTGTACAACAAAAACCTAATAATAGCTAGGCTTTCAATAGGGGAAAGACCTACTTCTATAAGGAGAATAGGATAGGGTGTATTGCTTTTAATTTTCAGGTTATAAGTTATAAAATGCTTCTGGATTTGCTCAATCTTTCTTCATGATTCTCTGGAGATGTTGCAACCCCAAACCTCACATCCATATAAGATAACAAGAGTGACTAAAGTTTCAAAGAGGAACTTCTTTTTATCCCACATTATGAGGTTTGCTGTTTTACAATTATTTTCAAGACCAAAATAAACTTTCCACCCCCCATTAATCATTTTCTCAATGCTATGATTCCAATTGAGCTTGTGATGAATATCAATTCCTAGGTACTTGTAAGAATACACTTCCTCCAAGTTATTATTGTCATACATAAAATTAGTGTAAGTGTCATATATAAACCTTATCATAATATTATACCATAATAATATGGTCCCTTAGATTAATAAACCCAAGGGATTGATTTTATAAACCTAAGGCACTAATAAAAATAAGGGATTAATACTAAAAATCGAAAACCCAAAGGATTAATATTGTAAACCCAAGGTATAAAAACCTTAAGCTAAATATTATAAACCATAAAACGAGCATGGTTGACCATGATGGATTTTCATAAAGAGACAATATTTGTCACAATGCAATGTTGCACCATGGTTGACCATGACTGATTTTCATATTGAAGGAATCATTGTCACAGTGTGACATTGGACCGTGGTTGACCATGATTAACCATGGTTGGTTTTAATATTGATAAAATTTGTCACAACGTGATGTTGGATCATGGCTGACATAACATTAAACCTTAGGTTTAATATTAAATCCTAGGAACATAAACAATAAGATTAATAAACCGAAGGGATTAATATTACAAACCCAATGGATTATAAACTAAAGGGATTAATATTAAACCCTAAGATTAATATTATATACCATGGGCTTAATATTAAACCCTTAGAATATAAACCCTATGACTAATATTAGAACCCCTAAGATCAATATTATAAACCTAAAATATTAATAAACCAATTGGATTAATATTAAAAACCCAAGGGATTATAAACCAAAGACAATAACATTAGAGCATACGATTAATATTAAACCCTAGAAATATAAAACATAAGATTAATATTATAAACCTTAGAATTAATATTATAAACCCAAGAGATTAATATTATAAATCCAAGGAATTTATAAACGTAAGGGATTAATATTATATACTCAATGGAGTATAAGCTGAGGGGAATAATTTTAAACCTAAGAGATTAATATTCTAATTCTAAGGGAATAATTTTCAAAACCAAGGTATTAAAATTATAAACCTAAGGGAATAATTTTAAACCCAAGGGAATAATATTAAACCCTAGGAATATAAACCCTAAAACTAATAAACCCAAGGGCTTAATATTGTAAACCCAAGGGCTTAATATTGTAAACCCTAGGCTTAATATTAAACCTTAGGAATGTAAACCCTAAGAACTTATAAACCTAAGGTATTAATATTATAAACTTAATGAATTTAAACTGAGGGGAAAAATTTTAAACCAAAGGGAATAATATTGAACCCTAGGAATATAACCCTAAAACTCATAAGACCAATGGATTAATATTGTAAACCCTAGGCTTAATATTAAAGACTAGGAATATAAACCCTATGATTAATATTATAAACCCTAAGATTTAT
Source organism: Pinus taeda (assembly GCA_000404065.3). NCBI lineage: Eukaryota > Viridiplantae > Streptophyta > Pinopsida > Pinales > Pinaceae > Pinus > Pinus taeda. Next base: position 4,911 of record APFE031243133.1, read on the forward strand.
ATTATAAACCCAAGAGATTTATATTAAACCTTAGGATTAATATATAAACCCTACCACAATATTCTAACCCTAGGAATATGAACCCTTAGATTAATAAACCTAAGGGATTGGTATTAAAAACACAAGACGTTAATATTAAAAACCAAAGGAATAAATATTAAAAACCCAATGAATTTTAAACACAAGAGAATAACATTAAACCTTAGGATTAATATTAAATCCTAGGAACATAAACTCTAATATTAATAAAACTAAGGGATCAATATTATAAACCCACGAGATTATAAACCTAAGAGATTAATATTATAAACCTAAGAGAATAATTTTAAACCTAATGGTTTAATATTATAAACCCAAGGGAATAATTTTAAACCCAATGGAATAATATTAAACCCTAAGATGAATATTAAACCCTAAAATTAATATACCCAAGGGATTAATATTGTAAACCCTAGGGTTAATATTAAACCCTATGATCAATATTATAAACCAAAAGAATTTATATTATCAACCCAATGGATTAAAACCCAAGGGAATTATATTAAGCCTTAGGATTAATATATAAACCCTATCATAATATTATACCATAAGAATATGAACCCTTAGATTAATAAACCCAAGGGATTGATATTATAAACCGAAGGCAATAATGAAAACAAGGGATTAAGACTAAAAACTGAAAAACCCAAAGGATTAATATTGTAAACCCAAGGTATATAAACCTTAACGTAAATATTATAAACCCTAAAACAAACATGGTTGATCATGATTGATTTTCATATTGATATAATATATCTCACAGTGCAATGTTGGACCATGGTTGACCATGATTGATTTTCATATTGAAAGAATCATTGTCACAATGTGACGTTGGACCATGGTTGACCATGATTGACCATGGATCGTTTTAATATTGACAATATTTGACACAATACAATGTTGGTCCATGGTTGACATAACATTAAAAATTAGGTTTAATATTAAATCCTACAAACATGAACACTAAGATTAACAAACCGAAGGGATTAATATTATAAACCCAAGGGATTATTAACTAAAGGGATTAATATTAAACTCTTAGAATATAAACCCTATGATTAATATTAGAAACCCTAGGATCAATATTATAAACCTAAGATATTAATAAACCCATTGGATTAATATTAAAAACCCAAGGGATTATAAACCCAAGGGAATAACATTGGAGCTTACTATTAATATTAGATCCTAGGAATATAAACCCTAAGATTAATATTATAAACTTAATGGATTATAAGCCAATGGGGATAATTTTAAACCCAAGGGATTAATATTATAAATCTAAGGGAATAATTTTAAACCCAAGGGAACAATATTAAACCCTAGGAATATAAACCCTAAAACTAATAAACACAAGGGATTAAATCCTAGGAATGTAAACCCTAGGAATTTATAAACCGAAGGGATTAATATTATAAACTTAAGGAATAATTTTAAACCCAAGGGATTAATATTATAAACTTAAAGGAATAATTTTAAACCCAAGGGAATAATATTAAACCCTAGGAATATAAACCCTAAAACTCATAAACTGAAGGGATTAATATTGTAAACCATATGCTTAATATTAAACCCTAAAACTCATAAACCGAAGGGATTAATATTTTAAACCCTAGGATTAAAATTAAGCCCTAAGAATTTATATTATAAACCCAATGGTTTATAAACCCAGGGGATTTATATTAAAACTTATGATTAATATATAAACTCTATCATAATATTCTACCAGAGGAATATGAACCCTTAGATTAATAAACCCAAGGTACTGATATTATAAACATAAGGTATTAATTAAAAAAAAAAAGATTAATACTGAAAATCCAAAGGATTAATATTGTAAATCCAACGTATATAAACCGTAAGATAAATATTATAAACCTTTAAAAAACATGGTTGACCATGGCTGATTTTCATATTGAAACAATATTTGTCACAATGCGATGTTGGACAATGGTTTACCATGATTGATTTTCATATTGAAAGAATCTTTGTCACAATGTGATGTTGGACCATCATTGACCATGGTTGATTTCAATATTAACAAGGTTTGTCACAATGCGACGTCCGACCATTTCCTAATAGTAATAAACCCAAGGGATTAATATTGTAAACACTAGGAGTGTAAACCCTAGGAATTTATAAACCTACAAGATTAATTTTATAAACTCAATGGATTATAGACCGAGGGGAATAATTTTAAACTTGAGAGAATAATATTATAAACCTAAAGGAATAATTTTAAGCCTAAGGGAATATTAAACCCTAAGAATGTAAAACCTAAAAATCATAAACCCAAGGGATTAATATTGTAAACCCTAGGCTTAATATTAAACCCTAGGAATATAAACCTTATGATTAATATTATAAACCCTAAGAATTTATATTATAAACCCAATGGATTATAAACCAAAGGAATTTATATGCATTAATATATAAACTCTATCATACTATTCTACCCTAGGAATATGAACCCTCAGATTAATAAACCAAGGGATTGATATTATAAACATAGGGAATTAATAAAAAAGGAATTAATACTGAAAATATGAAGGATTAATATTGTAAACCCAAGGTATATAAACCCTAAGATAAATACTATAAACCTTAAAACAAACATGGTTGATTTTCATATTGAGTAAATATTCGTCACAATGCGATGTTGGACCATGGTTAACCATGATTTATTTCCGAATTGAAAGAATATTTGTCACAATGTGACGTTGGACCATGGTTGACCATGGTTGATTTAAATATTGACAAGCTTTGTCACAATGTGACGTTCGACCATGGTTGTGACAATGTGACGTTGGACCATGAGACAATATTTGTCACAATGTGACCATGGCTATTGATGACCATTAACCATGATTGATCATGGTTGACCATGATTGATTTTCATTTGGAGACAATCTTTGTCACAATGGGACATTTGACCATGGTTGACCATGATTGCAGATTGTTGACCATGGTTGATATTCATATTGAGACAATCTTTGTGACAATGTGATGTTGGACCATGGTTGACCATGAATGATAATGGTTGAAAATGGTTTAACATGGTTGATTTTCATATTGAGACAATCTTTGTCATAATGTGACATTGGACCATGGTCGACCAGGATTATAAACCCAAGGGATTTATATTAAACCCTAGGATTAATTTTATAAACCATATGAATAATATTATACCTTAGGAATATGAAACCTTAGATTAATAAACCCAAGGGATTTATATTATAAACCAAAGGGACTAATAAACACAAGGGATTAACACTAAAAACCTAAGGGATTATAAACCTCAGGGAATAATAATAAACCCAAGGGTTTAATATTATAAACCTAAGGTGTATAAACTCTAAAATAAACATGGTTGACCATCGTTAACCATCGTTGATTTTCATATTGACACAATCTTTGTCACACTTCAACATTGGACCATGGTTGACCATGAGTGATTTTCATATTGAGACAATGTTTATCACAATGCGACGTTGGAATATGGCTGACCATGGCTGATTTTTGTAACAAGACAATTTTTCTCACAATGCGAAGTTGGACCATGGTTGACCATAAATGACCATCGTTGTTATAATGTGATGTTGGACGAAGAGACAATCTTTGTCACAGTGTGACCATGATTATTGACCATTGTCAAGGATGGATGACCATGGTTGATTTTCATATTAAGACAATTTTTGTCACAATGTGATGTTGGACAATGGTTGACCATGATTAACCATAATTGACAATGATTGAACATAGTTGATTTTCATATTGAGAAAATCTTTGTCACAATGCAACGTTGGATCAAAATGGACCATGATTATTTAACGTTATTATTATTAATTATTCTTATTCTTATTATTATTAATTGTTAATAATATTTATCAATATTAATGTTAATATTATTTATAGTAATAATGTTATTAATATTGCTATTAATAATTATGAATATTAATATTATTTAAGGTTATTAATATTAATAAATATTTAAATTAACCATTAGTTGTTAAATAAATTTTAATAATATAAAATATTTAATATTTCTCATCTTATTAATTAGATTATTACAAAATGAGATTAAATTAAAATTTATAATAATAATAATAAAAAATTAATTATTATTTAAAATTAAAAAAATTATAAATTAATATTAATAATAAATATAAAATTGATTAAGTATTAATAATTAAATAAATTAAAATAATAATAGTAATATAAACCTATATTTAATTAAATTTTATTAATAACTATGGTTCAGTACTAAATATGGTTAATATGTATTTAAGTAAAATGAAGGTCATTAATAATATTAATAATTATTAAGATCATAATTTCATAATTTATTGTGTTTAATAATAGTAATGATATATTTTTTTTTTAGAGGAGCCCTTGTCCCATTTAAATAATATAACCTTTTTGGGATTACCCCATAATATAATTAATATGATTTAATAAATATGAATGGAATTTATGGCTTCTGTGATCCATAACATGTTTAGAGAAATTTTTTGCGAAATCAACATAGATACTCTTTTTGTTACGCGTTCGAACCAACTTGTCCTGACGATGAACCACATGGTTGTTCAAAACGCGTCGACAAAAGAGTATCTATGTGATTTCGCCAAAAATTTCTCTAAACAATATAATGAATGTTATTAAATATTTTAATGTTTTAATTAATGTTATCAATGTTAATGTTTTGATTAATTAATGTTTTAATTAATTAATGTTATATTAATTAAAAATTATTTTGAGTGAATAAGGTTGATTATTATTGAGCAAAATAATAAAGTTGACTGAAATCTTTAATGACTAAATTTATGTGTATTTGGGATTGATTAATGAATTATGTCCTAAAGTATTTTGCTTTTATTATTATTAATGATTTAATTAATATATCAGATGTTATAAATTTAGTATTATTACTTAATATTACATACCATATTTTAATAAGTTTTAATTAATCTTATTAAATATTTAATTAATGTTTTAAAGTTAATTTTTTATGTTTTGATAGTTTTAATGTTTTAATAATTCAAATATTTTAATTAAATATCAGTGTTGATTAAATATTCGGTATAATGTGTTAACATTGAAATTTAATTAATTATTAGTGTTAATTAATTATTAACACTGATATTTAATAAATTAATTAACACTCATAAATAAATTTATTAATAATATTGTTAGATTTAAGACTTTTGTGATCTATAATGTAGAGAGTCTTCTTTCGAATTAATCTTATTGTAAGGATTGGGTCCACATTTCAAACCAAATAATGTGGGATGAACCACATTAGTTGGTTTGAAAGTCGACTAAATCCTCACAATATGATTAATCTAAAAGACTGCTCTTTATAATACTGATATTATTATTAATATTAATACAACAATATATCAATGTCATTAATAATATTAATATTATTAATTAAATGTTGCTAAATTTAATATTGAAATTTAAATGTTATTAATAATATGAAT
>APFE031243133.1:11420-21823 GCA_000404065.3 Pinus taeda
TATTATATAAAAATTATAATAAGCCCATATCCATGTCGTTAATTAAACCTCAGACCCAAGTTATGAAACACCACACAATATATTATAATTTAACACTACTATTTAATACTTATTTATATTATTTAAATAATAATGAAACGTTACTTATTATTGATTAATCATCATACATTTTTTTGCTAGGGGGATACTTTACACAAGGGAGTCAAAATTGGTTGGATGCAACAATAAGTGTTGTTTTTTTTAGCAATAACAATTCAGCCCACACAGTATGGATAATTTAATAAATTTATATTCCATCCACTATAGATATCTCTCAAGTGTGCATACCTTCGAATGGCATGCATAAGCAACCAATTTTTTAGCTATAACAATTCAACCCACACAACATGGATAATTTCATAAATTCATATTCCATCCACTATAGCTATCTCTCAAGTGCGCATACATTATAATGGCATGCATTCATGTAATGGAGTGGATAAAACAACAAAACTCTTGACAAGTGGTTGAAGAGACAAACATACGTTTGAACTTGAACAGTTAAAAGTTTCAAAACTAATCCACCTTTGAGAATGTGAATAGTTAAAGGTTTCAAAACCAATCCACTTTGCACTGCATGTTTTCGAAGGTACAATAAATTTTTAATCATGTTTTGTAAAACATTAATTTAAGTATGGTTTAAATATGTGATTTAGATATGCAAGGAAGTTAACGCTTTTAATTGCATTCTTTGATGGACTAACAACAATGAGAATATATCGGCATCTTTCAATTTACCATGCGATAAAAAACTAATCATGAAAATGATTAAAGTAACCAATTCCAATAGGAGGGATACCTATAGGCGTAAATATTGATAGTACAATCTTAAGTAAATAACAAGCAAAAAGCACAAAATTCATCTCAATAGCAAGTAACAAAATGTTTTCATGGAATAATGCCATTAGTTTTGCCATTACATCAAATCTAGAAACTTTTAAATAAAAAATTATATGTATTCAAGAAGGGAGAAATAATTGTCTCATATTTTTAAATCAATGCATTTAATTGTGGCTAAAGTCTTTCTCCGGCCTAATAGGGTAGAGATGTTGTAATGTGATGTTTAATATTTTTACTCGGTGAAAATAAAATAAAATAAAATGATGAAAATTTCAAACCCTTTTTCATAGTTGTACATTGGAATAAAATGTAAAATAAAATAAAATGGTGAAAATTTTAAACCCTTTTTCATAGTTGTACATTGAAACTGGGTTACCATAGTAACCACCAAAATGGATAAGGGGGTGTGTTACACAAGTCTTGGATAAATCACTACGGCTTGAAGAAATATGCCAACCTCAGTTCACAATATTAGAAAAGTATCTCTCTATTTTAACTCACATTCAACTTGCTAAAATTACAACAAATTCTCATGAATTGTATAATGAAATAAGGCATTAGACAATTCTTAAAATATCTTACATTAAAAACATTAAATATCAATTTAAGAATATTTATTACAAATTTCTAACCTTTTAAATAACCAAAACTATGATAATTTGGGAAAGTTTTTCTACACTTTTTTAGCACAAAAATAAAAATACAAAAAAACCAAACAATTATCTTTTTCTTTAGATTAATATCTATCACTAACGTCATAAATCTTGGTGGTCAATAGGCAAATCAAATCTTATAGTCTTGTTTTGGCAAGAAGGAATAAATTGAGATGTGAAGTGCATAAATTAATTGCTTGCTAAGGCAAAAAGACTTACATGAATTTTGGTGGGTAGTAACCACTTGTAAATCTAAACATATTTAGTTTTGCTCCTACATAAATAGTAAGGAATACATAAATAATGATTGGAACTAACTCCTAATAAGTATATTTATCTACAGCTTATTCCTATCCATTTTTTTATGCAATGACTTGTTTAAATTATGGTAGGAAGTACTTGGTTGTAAATATGTCATTTACCTAAGTATGAATTGTTTTCAAGGATTTTATTTTTGGATAATTTTAATACTAAACTTAAAAATAAAAAAAATTATCGTACAAATATATAAAAATCATGTATGAATATTGCAACTATATCCATAAAGTACAACATGAAATATGTGAGACAATTATCTACATCGAATTATATTGAGCTAATGCTACAATAAAACCTTTAAATTATTTCCAATGGAAAGTATATATATATATATATATTATATATATATATATATATATATAGTCCAACTATACACGAAACACCTTTTTTCACCAAAATTACTAAAACTGGCAATACATTTTCAAGATTTTTTGTTATTTAAAATACATTTTTGAATGCATAATAGGTTTCAACATGCTGAAAAACCCTAAAGCACTAGAATTAATGCGATTAACATTAAAACTCAAGTTCTTAAATCTCTGTCAGATTTTGATTAAAATTGACTAAAAAAATAATCTAAAAAAAATATATCATTTCACCTATAAATTAAACTACTCCCATTAATAATATTAAAAAACAATTAATAAAATTAATGAAAATGTTTTATAAATAAATCCATATAAACCTTTCTTTAAATGCAAATCATTTTAAGTTTCACACTTTGCAATAAATTTGAATTTCATATTTTAAAAGACATTCATAAGTCAACAAATTTTATTAGTGTTAAAACTTACTAGATATAAAATTAAAACAATTTTTTTTATTTAAAAAACCGGGTTATCTGTATATATAAATGGAGTAGTCTACCTAGGCGGTAGAATGGCCCAGTTTCCGTTGACGCCCGGAAAAATGTCCGGCTTCGACCGTCGGCAATTCCTCTGCCCTCCACCACCCTCCGCGAGCTCCGCCACCATCCTGCATTAAATTTCTGATTTGATCGGATCGGAGCTGGCTGACAGAATCCGCGCCGCGGAGAGTTAATGCGCGTTCCGATTTGAAATTTTGCAAACCACGGGCTGCTGCCCTTCCCAACTCGACTCGGCCCTGCAGCTCACTCACTCCCGGGCTCGACTGGGCGCTGTGCAATTTACCAAAATACCAATGATCTTTACAGTGCTCTGCAACCTCTCGTGGCATAGGGTGAAATCATGCTCAATTTTCTCTGTAATATATTCTTTGCAATTTACTCATTGTGATGGTTTTGAGTCAGCAATTACAGTGTTTTTGCAGTTGTTGTGAGTTAGCAGTAATTTTTCCTCAGAAAATTTTACCGTTTCCTTCTGCAATCTGATTGTATCTAAAATTGGGTTCAAAGGATATATGAACAAATGGCATGTTTTGATCTTCTTGTTTGCGGCAATGGCGTGGCATTGTAAGGGTTTGGTCTTGCTTCTTGGCAGGTATGACCCAGAAGAATTTGACAGCCACTTTACCTTCTTTTGCAGTGATGGCATTCAAATGACAAGCGGGGTCAATTTAGATTTCATTGAAAAAGTATCAGAAAGTAGGGGAAGGAATGTTGGAACGATGAGCACTAAAGATTCATTAGATGAATATGTATCGGTGGAAAGTCTTGCTTCCTTGGCAATGCAGAAAATCGAGACCCTTGCATTGGAGGGGCTTAAAATCCAATCCAGTATGGCAGATGAAGATGCTCCTTGTTATGTAGATCCATTGCCATCGGTTGAATTTAACTATGGAAATACACACAAAGGAGGAGGTCTTGCAGTGATGGATGGGGTTGCAAGTACGCATAAGCTTGTCTTCAAGGATTCAGATGAAAACCCTATTCAAACGGGAGGTATACTGGCCAGTGCCATCTCTTTGGAAAAGTGGATGGAGCTTGATATGGCAATTGCCAATGAAGCTGATCAAAATGAGAACACTCATACAGTCAAGGTTGCTCATCAGAGCAACTCTCACTGGATTTTTACGAGAACACTCATATAGTCAAGGTTGCTCATCTGAGCAACTCTCACTGGATTTTTACATGGCAGCCAACTTTGGAAGGGCTCTACAGCCTTGCTGTAATCACAATTTTGTAGTCCAGACTAGAATTTGTTGTGGCCACTTATATACAGGTCCTTGTTTCATGCAATGAAATTTAATGTTTTATATTTCAAAATATTTGGCTCAAGGTCATGATTTTGGAAGTGTTTTGTTTATTATTTATCAATCAAACAGTCAATTACTCCTAAATCTTACATATGTATCCAAGATCTCTGGGTATTTCTGCTTATTTTGTTTATTACAGATTCATTGCTTCAAGAGTTTGCATATTTCTCAGTGCTTTTGTAGGATTCTTTGGATCGTGTTAATGTTTTATGTTTAATTTATAATGTCCTTTGAGATCTACTTGGTCCGTATTGAAAAATGAGTTTAATCAGAGTTTCAGCCAGATATTTTATCAAGGATGTGTTTTACAGATCTCATTTCTGAGTAAGCAGTCCTGAGCATAGGCTTCATAGGCTTATTGGGTTTATTGGATCTTGTTGTGTTCAGTAGCTTCATTTTACACAGGTTGATATTTAAACTTGTCAAGATAAATTATTCTATAACAAGTTTACATACATTTTAGAAATTTTCAGGGAGCTTAATGTGGTTTAGTCAAAGTTATTCTGAACAGCCTCCTTAATTGATCTCTGTTTGAAACAAAACAAAACTGTGTATGTCGCTTTCCCTGCCATTTGGACTTCCTTATTCATATGGTTCAGTCCATGAAATTAACCTGAATTATTCAAGAACTCCAGTGGTTGCTGGGAGCTTTACATTAGACATATTTTGTGTTCATTTTGCATTGTCTATTGCAATATGTCAATGGTAGAATCTTACACATTCTTTCTTCATTTATGTAGAATCTTACACATTCTTTCTTTCTTGTCTGGACTATAAACACCATAGCCAACTCTATGAACAAATCAAGAACGCTTGATATTATCAGAAAATCAAGAAAGCTTGGTATTATAAAAAAAAATAAAAAAAGCTTGGTATCATCAGCAAACCAAGAAATCTTGGTATCAGTGAGGTTGATGTAACAAAGGTTCATTATCAATTCTACCAGGAAATCACCTCTGACAAATAAGTGACTTGATGGTAACATGTTAATTCCAGAAACATTGTAAACACACACTAGACAGTAAAGTATTATGACCATAGCATCCCAAAAAACCAAAGTATTATAACCACAACATCCCAAAAATATTTTTATCAACAAATATTTTGACTGTTTAATAAAAAAATGCTTAAAAATTACATTTTCTAATAATATTAGCTTTTCTGTTGTTTTTACTCTTACCTTTCGTTGATAAAAACCTGACTCATATCCCCATGGAAAATAACAAGAGAAAAGGGACCTCAACTCAATGGAAAAGGACGTGGTGGAAAATTTGGAAAACCACCACCTAACGTATTGTTTTGTCAAAAGTTTTACTTCAATAACATGTCATATAATGCATTATAACTTGACTTTCAGGCCAAACAGCATTAATTTCAATATATGTTTCAAAATAACGTTCAAGCTTTGCAATACATGAGGCTCTTATTATCACAAAAATATTAAAACAACTTCATGTTCTTCTGGTTTAAACAATTGTCTTTTTTATAATAATGTTATATTCATATGTGTAATAATGTGTATATTAAAATTGTTGATTTTTATAAAATATGATTAATAGAATAATCTTTTGAACTTTTAGAAAAGCATCTTCCAATATATATTAGCAGGTCGGCAGGGGATCCTCTTTAGAAATAGTATATTCCAATTTGGAATTAGCTTTTCATACATCAAACTATTCCCATCTTTTGCAGTTGGCTTTAGCTTTTCATACATAGAACCACCTCTGTCCTTGCCTTTTCATACATAGAACCACCTCTGTTCTTGCTTTTGCTTTTACAACATTGTTGTTCCATTGGTTATGTTGCAGGGATGGAATTTGATGGGTAAATTGTCAGTCATGGGGTGATTGATTTGCCGCAAATTGTTCATCATGGGTGATTTGCTATCAAATATGGTTTAAAAATTTGTAAAAATGTCCAGATCTTTCCTTGAAATTTCAAGAAAGAGAAGTTAGAGAAGTGCGAACCGTCAAATTTGACACTAGGAATTTCAAAACAGGTTAGGGAAGTGTGAAAACCGCACTGTCCTTGCTTCTGCTTTTACAACATTGTCGCTGCATTGGCTATGTATCTCTTTCATTGTAGTACTGGTCTATCCCAAGCTTTTGCTTTTAGAACACTGTTATTGCAATGGCTATATCTCTAACATTGTTATTGTATTGGAATTTGGCATATCCTGTGAAGAGATGATGATCTAACGTTGTTGTTGCATTTGCATATCCCTGTGAAGGGATGATAATGAATCATTGCATTTGCATATCCCTGTGAAGGGATGATAATGAGTCAGTATAAATTTATACTAATCATAGTTGTTAAATTCAATACACTTACAAATCTCTACATACTAACGGAGACAAAAACACTGGTGAATGTGTATCTAAATTTAATTATATACTCACATCAGAACAGACTTGTTAAATTCAATACACTTACAAATCTCTACATACTAACAAAGGAGACAAAAACACTGGTGAATGTGAATCTAAATTTAATTATATACTCACATCAGAACAGACTTTTATACCAGAACAGACTTTTATACCACCATGTAATGACAGCTGGGTATATGAGAAAGAGGTCTGAGTTATTAAGAGTCAGGAATCATAGCAGAACCGAATTTTGCACCCTACCATGCAATGGCATTTGTGTATATGAGAAAGAGGTCAGAGTTACCAACAAGCTGTTCTATATAAAAATTTGAGGACACACCAATAATAGTTAGCTACTAGCTACTCAAGCTTCACACCAGACCTGTTCTTGTTGGCATTGAGTATTTTGGATAATGTTGATAGTAAACAAATGCCTTTACACCAGTTTAGGCCACAAGTGAGTTAGATTTTACTCAAGCTTCACACCAGACCTGTTCTTGTTAGCATTGAGTATTTTGGATAATGTTGATAGTAAACAAATGCCTTTACACCAGTTTAGGCCACAAGTGAGTTAGATTTTGTGAGAAACATGCTGCATCATAACAGAAAAGAAAAATCTTTTGAAAGCTTGTAATGTAAGAAGTTCAACATAAATGAAGAAAGAATGTGTAAGATTCTACCATTGACATATTGCAATAGACAATGCAAAATTAACACAAAATATGTCTAATGTAAAGCTCCCAGCAACCACTGGAGTTCTTGAATAATTCAGGTTAATTTCATGGACTGAACCATATGAATAAGGAAGTCCAAATGGCAGGGAAAGAGACATACATAGTTTTGCTTTGTTTCAAACAGAGATCAATTAAGGAGGTTGTTCAGAATAACTTTGAGGTCCCTTTTCTCTTGTCATTTTCCATGGGGATATGAGTAAGGTTTTTATCAACAAAAGGTAAGAGTAAAAACAACAAAAAAACTAATATTATTAGAAATGTAATTTTTAAGCATTTTTTTATTAAACAGTCAAAATATTTGTTGATAAAAATATTTTTGGGATGCTGTGGTTATAATACTTTGGTTTTTTTGGGATGTTGTGGTCATAATACTTTAGTGTCTAGTGTGTGTGTTTACAGTATTTCTGGAATTAACATGTTACCATCAAGTCACTTATTTGTCAGAGGTGATTTCCTGGTAGAATTGATAATGAACCTTTGTTACATCAACCTCACTGATACCAAGATTTCTTGGTTTGCTGATGATACCAAGCTTTCTTGATTTTCTGATAATATCAAGCGTTCTTGATTTGTTCATAGAGTTGGCTATGGTGTTTATAGTCCAGACAAGAAAGAAAAAATGTGTAAGATTCTACATAAATGAAGAATGTGTAAGATTCTACCATTGACATATTGCAATAGACAATGCAAAATGAACACAAAATATGTCTAATGTAAAGCTCCCAGCAACCACTGGAGTTCTTGAATAATTCAGGTTAATTGAATGCATTGAGCCATATGAATAAGGAAGTCCAAATGGCAGGGAAAGCGACATACGTAGTTTTGCTTTGTTTCAAACAGAGATCAATTAAGGAGGTTGTTCAGATAAACTTTGACTAAACCCCATTAAGCTCCCTGAAAATTTCTAAAATTATGTAAACTTGTTATAGAATAATTTATCTTGACAAGTTTAAATATCCACCTATGTAAAATGAAGCTACTGAACACAACAAGATTCAATAAACCCAATAAGCCTATGAACACAACAAGATTCAATAAACCCAATAAGCCTATGAAGCCTATGCTCAGCACTGCTTACTCAGAAATGAGATCTGTAAAACACATCCTTGATAGAATATCTGGCTGAAATTCTGATTAAACTCATTTTTCAATACGGACCAAGTAGATCTCAAAGGACATTATAAATTAAACATAAAACATTAACACGATCCAAAGAATCCTACAAAAGCACTGAGAAATATGCAAACTCTTGAAGCAATGAATCTGTAATAAACAAAATAAGCAGAAATACCCAGAGATCTTTGATACATATGTAAGATTTAGGAGTAATTGACTGTTTGATTGATAAATAATAAACAAAACACTTCCAAAATCATGACCTTGAGCCAAAGATTTTGAAATATAAAACATTAAATTTCATTGCATGAAACAAGGACCTGTATATAAGTGGCCACAACAAATTCTAGTCTGGACTACAAAATTGTGATTACAGCAAGGCTGTAGAGCCCTTCTAAAGTTGGCTGCCATGTAAAAATCCAGTGAGAGTTGAAGGCATTCACTCAGCTTTCTGCATCTTTGAGTCATCAGTCCCCTCTTGTTCTCCAGATTGATCATTTTTCTTTCCTTGATTTTCTTCATCTTTATCCTTCCCAATTGCATTCTCTTTCTGTTGATTCCTTTGACATTGGCATCTGTCAGCAGACGTCAGATAATCCTCATGGAGTTGAGTCTTCTTAGGAGTCTCCAGAGCTCTCTTTTCTTGCTGCTCATCCTCAACTGGGTTTGGGTTTGGTTTTTCTTCCCTTGCCCAAGATGCATGAGGCTTGTCCTTTGCAGCCTTGAATGTTTCAAGCAACTCTTCCAATGCCCGGGTGGCATTCAAACGGTATTTCACGAGGATTTCGCTAACATCTGCAGGCGTCATCCAGGCATCTTCAGTAACCTGCTCCAGTTATGGAAACAGTTGTTGTTCCTCGATCCCTAGATAGTTTTTCACCAAAATTTTCAAGGTAGGGAATATGCAGAATGACATGAAAATGTGCATGTCCATCCTTCCTGATCTCAACAGTGCAGGGTCAAGTTTCTCTACATGATTGGCAGCGAAAACAAAGATTCTCTCACTACCACAGCATGACCAAAGCCTATCTGTGAAATTAAGCAAGCCAGATAGGATAACTGAATTGTTGTTCTCATCAGGCCGCTGCATTGGAGATCCTGCCATAACAGAGTTCACTCTGGCGGCTGGTTTTTTTGCACGGCTTGAGAGATTCAATGAGCAATCAATATCCTCAATAACAATAATAGACTTGTTGGTGGTCTTTATCAGAAGTTTCCTCAGCTCTCCATTTGTATGGACATTAGTGAGCTCCAGATCATATACATCATAGCCCAAATGATTGGCCATAGCTGCAATCATGCTAGATTTGCCTGTTCTTGGAGGCCCATAAAGCAAATAGCGTCTCTTCCAGGCTCTTCCTGTATTCTGATAGAACTCTTTGCCTTTGGCAAAGGTCTCGAGATCTTCTATGATTTCTGCTTTCCTGGCTCGGATGTTTGAAGGGCACTGATTCCCATGGCTGAGTCTTTGAATCCATACCTCCTCCTATAGAATTTGTGTACAGCAAGCGCTCTTGATTCTTTCTTCTGATCTCCAAGGCATGATCCAGATATGAATTCAGGATCCAATGCTTGTCGTTCTTGTGTATACACAGAACGAATCCTCTCCTCTTCTGGGAGAGGCCTCCATGAAAATGACTAATTTTGCCTCTAGGTTACATGATGCTCCCACCATATTCTCACTCTGTATTTGTTAACAATCGTATCATTGTTGTCAAGGCTGAATGTGAAAGAGCTCGAGTTTTTAGCTCTGCTGAGATTAACTCTTCGTGTCGAAATGGATGGAGACTTGCTCAGATGAAGTTGCACAGCACTGTAAAGATCGTTGGTATTTTGGTAAGTTGCACAGCGCCCAGTCGAGCCTGGGAGTGAGTGAGCTGCAGGGCCGAGTCCGAGTCGAGTTGGGTAGGGGAGCAGCCCGCGGTTTGCAAAATTTCAAATTGGAACGCGCATTAACTCTCCGCGGCGCGGATTCTGTCAGCCCGCTCCGATCCGATCAAATCAGAAATTTAATGCAGGATGGTGGCGGAGCTCGCGGAGGGTGGCGGAGGGCAGAGGAATTGCCGACCGTTGGAGCCGGACATTTTTCCGGGCGTCAACGGAAACCGGGCCCGCCTAGGTAGACTACTCCTTTTGATTATACCCAGAGGCACCTAAAG
>APFE031243133.1:39900-65870 GCA_000404065.3 Pinus taeda
TACCTCTTTTACAAATATGGTATTTGGCCCATAGGATTCACTTAATAAAACCTCTTTCTTGAGCCTTCATAAATAGAACGAGGGTTATGGACTAAATATAAAAAGAGGTTTTATTTATTTACCATGCGTCTAGTTTATTTATATTTTTATTTATTTACCATACCTTTTTGAGTAAGTATAAAAAGGAGATTTTTAATTTATTTACATACTCCACTTTACTTATATTTTTATTTGTTACACCCCTTGCATGTATATAAGGGTGAACTATGAGCAAATATAAAAAATGTTTTATTTATTTACCATACTTCTCATTTATTTATATTTTTATTAATTTACCATACCTCTTTTATAAATATGGCATTTGGCCCATAGGATTCACTTAAATAAAACCTATTCTTGAAAATGGGCGAATGGATTCACTTAAATAAAACCTATTTTTGAAAATGGGCGAATGGAAGGTTGTAACTCTTAATTTCAAGGGCTAAATTTACCTTTTTTACCCTCTCCCTTAAAATAAGGTGGGCTCTTTGAGGTGATTTGTAAAATTGTACTATGATACAAAATATTCGCCCACTAAAAATTTAAAACCCCTTAATTTCACCAAAGGGTGAACATTCGCCCCTAAAATTTTCTATGGAATTTAGATCCTTGTTTCTTGCATAGTAGTATGTTGCTGTGATTCTACAGGTCCCTTTTGAAGTTGAGCAGACAAAGAGCGAGCAGCAAAACTCTATCAAGAAGGAGAGGGAATCAAGCGCAAGACTCAGGTTGGCCCTCTTGGTTCTCCTCTCATCTATTTTCATAAAAGGAATCAACAACAGACTTTGATTGTTTGTTTCTAAGATAGCCACACATCTTAGTGAGAATATAAGCATCCGTGTGGACACTATTCCCATATAACAGGCCTATTGAGTTGTGGAGAGATATTTTGTTGATTTTTTGGAAATAGGGGAGACATTCATCCCACGTGCGTGGATGCTTCAAGTTGTACATGCACAGAATGTGTATGATCATCCTGTTGACAACCACTTTTTAGCCTTCAGTTTGGAGATGGAAATCCATGGACTTGGTAAGTTTTGTGTCAAGCATCGACCAGAGACTTGATCAAAATGCACTCAAGAATCTGTTGTCCTGATCTAAGACAATGGACTATGGGATCCCAAAGTGTACCCATACTGGCCCAAAGAAGAGCTTAGAAATGGTCTCTGTTTTGATGCTCTTCTTCCAGGCCATCATGATGGCCATCTTAGAGAATATATCGACGATCATGAAAATGTAATCGTTGTCATGCTTAGTAGAATGAAGGACCGACATCTAATCCATGGAGACAGATTGCCAAGGATGGCTAGGAGTAGGTAAAGGAGTATACAGGTCTTGCTTCTTGACGGTTGATTTGGTAATGGCGCAAGTGGTTGAAGGAACACAAATGTGTCCTTGGTGGCATAAAAGTGCTTCCTAAAGGTGAAAATTTGGAACTTGCTTCCCTTCCAGGAGTGTTTGGTATATGCTACTGAATTTTGGATTGCTCTTGTAAAGATGCAACCACACCGATGTATCGTGCCCACAGGATTCGAGCACAGTGATTAGCGCCATGACTGTTGGTCGGCTGAAAAAATCAACAACATTATTGGTGTTGCCCTTCTTATACTTAATGTTCAAATGAAACTATTGCAAATAGGTGGACCATTTCTAATGGTGATCGTTCTACAAATTCCTTTGTGTCTGTATGAACTGTAAAGGTCAGTGGTCCATGTGGATGATCGTTTCCTTCCCCAAAATGTAATGCTTCCATTGACGACGGGCCTGCACAATGGAATACATTTCTTTGTCGTAATTAGAGTACTTTCAAACTATGTCTGAAAGTGTCTCACTGTGGTAAGCCACTGGATTCCAATGTTGAGTAAGAATTGCACCAATAGCATAGTTGGAGGCATCTGTCTCAATCTCAAATGTTTTTTGTAGGTCTGTTGACATGAGCATTGGTTTAGAAAAGAGGCGATTATTCAACCCAGAGAACGCTTATTGGGCTTCTAACCAAAAAAAATTGCTTTCACTTCACCCTTCGTGACTTGACTTAAAAGCCAAGCGATATGAGAGAACCCCAACACGAACCTACTGTATAAATTGACAAGACCCAAAAAGTTGTGGAGCTCTATCAGAGTAATTGGGGCTCGCCAATCCTGAATGACTTGTGTCTTGGATGGGTCCACATGTACACCCTGATCATCAATGATGTACCCTAGATGTCAGGCCAAAGGTGCATTTCTCCAAGCTAGCCCATAGCTTGTGCTGGTGCAGAGTTTGAAGGACCTGTCGAATATGGTGGACATGTTCTTCCCAACTCTAGCTGAAGATCAAGATGTCATCTAAATACATCACCACGAATGCATTAGTGAAGGGTCACAAGATGTCGCCCATCAGTCTCATGAAGGTTGTAGGGGCATTCGTCAATCCGAATGACATGACCAACCATTCGAAAAGGCCCTTCTTTAATTTGAAGGAAGTCTTCCACACATCAGAGGGTTCAATAGGCACCTGGTGATAACCTAACTTCAAGTCAATATTGCTGAAATATTTCCCCCCTTGAGCTGGTCCAAAAGGTCATCAATTCGCGGGATTGGGTACCTATTCCAAAAAATGATCTTGTTCAATACCCGATAGTCAATATAGAGCCTCCAGGTCCCATCCTTCTTCTGTAACAATATAATTGGACTCCCACAAGGTGATGAACTTGGTTTGATGTTCCCTTTCTATAATAGTTCCTGAATCTGCCTCTTTATCTCATCCTTCTCCAAAATAGAGCGTCGATAGATCAATCCATTAGGCAGTGACATGCTTGGGGTCAGATCAATGGAGTGCTTGACCTCACAGTGCAAAGGTACCCATGTGGGTGAGGCAAAAATATCCCTGTACTCCTCCATGAACTTTTCCATCTATTGTTGTTGTATAGAGGAGCCCTACCTGGAAGCCGTGGCCACAACCTTCTTCTTACCCTAGGGGCGAATCATAAGGAAAAAATTGTTGGTATGGGAAATGATCTTATTACATTGCTTTGCAGTGATCAAAGAGATGGCAATACGAGTGACTACCTCCAGTATCCTGTACAACTTATTAGCCAAAGCAATAATCACATACATCATATACATCATGTTGCTTCCAGAATTATGGTTATCCTAATAATACATCACAAACTTCAAGAGGAGAAACATCACACAATACCTCATCCGTGAAGGGCTTGATTCTGTAGGGAAGGCGACACTACTGATTGACACAGAGATCTCATCCTTGGTGAATCCACCCGATGGTGCATGACTAGGGATGTGTTATAGTCTTAAGGTCCAACTGCTTCACGACCTCTACTAAAATGAGGTTCCTTTGGCTCCCGCTATCGACAATGAACTACAGTGGAGAACCCTTCACCCACATCTGTGAGTGGAAGAGGCGTTCTCCCTCCTCTAGATCTTCAGGATCAATCTGCTATATCTTGGTGGTGGCCACAGTGGCACTGAGTTCTGAATAAACGGTCCGCTTCCCTTTGTTAGTTCCCTTATTGAGTTCTAATTTAGAGTCGGACCCTGCATCTACTCAGGAAGCCTTCAGCTCAACCACTAGTGACTTCTTGGCCTAACACTCACTTGTATTGTGAGTGGATCTCCTATGGAACTCACACCATTTTCTCATGTACTTCTTCATCTTTGGGGTGTTGTTATTTGTTTGCGACTTCGACGGGCTATCCTGGGTACCACCACCTTCACTTGGTCCTTTGTTTTGTGGGTTGGGGGCACCTTTTCCTTGCTTTGGATTCACACATCCAAAGTCCCGCTTCTTCTGTTTAATCTTCTGCTTAATCTTGACAGCGTACTGATATGTCTTGCCGAGCAAGGAAATGTCCAAGAACTCCATCTCATCCTAGATGTACTTGTGTAGATAGTCACTATACTTGAGCACCAAATGCCAATCAGTATCCTTGATACCCAGTTTCGTGCGAAGGGTATGGAAATTATTTGTGAACTCTCACACATCTTAGTCCCTTCCCTGTCATAGCGTGGTTCACTTTATGTATTTGTGTCCATAGCTCTCGCTAGGGTAATATTGTTCCTTGATGGCGTCTCAGAAATAATTCCAAGTGGATGTCGCTGAAAACAATGAGGGTTCACTCTCATCCTTTTGTTCACAATAGGTTTCCCACCAATCCTTGACATGTGGGGAAACTTTAAGAAGTGCAAAAGTAAACTTTTTCTGATTGCAAAAGTCATGAATAGAAAAATATCCTTCCAATAGATCTAACCATTTATTTATCGCATATACATCTATCAGGCCTTCGAATATGGGAATATCGAAGTTAGATTGTATGTTAAAAGGAGTGGCACTTCCAAATTGGTTGTTGGATGAAGATGCATCGCTTGTGGGTAGTCGTCGAAGGATCTAGGAAAAGTTATCCATCATTGCGTCCCTTTGTCACTCGAGGGCCTCCTCAAGCAAAATTTTGAAAGGATCTCCTACCCCCTCGTCCTTATTTTCTCCCACCTGTGGAGGTCTTCAGGTTTTGTGAGGCTAATCTTGCAATGGTTGAACCAGATCAAGCCCTAACTTCTTATACCCTAATGTCATTGCAGACATGCAAAGAAAAACAGAGAAAGAGAAGGATGCTCTGATACCACTGATCCAAACTTAAACAATAATGCAACAACTTACATATATAATCATAAACACAGAGATACAACATAATAACACTTCATTTCATCAATAGAAAAATATTGAACTATGCTTACAAACAGAATGGAAATAAGATAGCTCACGCGATGGTAGTTTATCTCTAAGAAGAGATGTGGTAGCTATATGCCTCTAAACTATGTTGCAATGAGGCTCAAGGGCCTATTTATTATTGGAAAACATGAGAAAACTTTAAACAACCAAAACCCTAACCACGGGATATGTAACACCAAGAGTTTGTGGGCTGAGTTGGGGTTAGTTGGAAAACCAACTTCCCAAGGTCTTAACTTGGTCATATTATCTCTGTTTGGTGCATACGATACCTTCTTGGAAAGGTCTCTCTGAGTAGTACAGGTTTCACCATAGGCCTTTTTTCCATGACCAAAGGCCTACCACGGACCCCAAAAAAACACTGTTTAGGGGTCAAAATTGCTCTAGAAGTTCAGGACCCTAAAAACAGCTAAAAATAGTAAATGCTAAAATGAACAAGGAAACAGATGAAACTAACTGGGGGGTCTAGGTGGAATATGCGGGTGGCCACCAATATCCACCTGGATCAACTATCTAGTAGTAGAAATTGCTTTGTTCATGTCTTGCTAGGCATTCAGGGCTAACATTAGTGCTCATAACATTGATTCCTAGTTGGTAAATATTGATGCGCCTCCTTTTTGGATTCCTCCTACTTGAATGTTTATTTGTCCATGTGTAATAGTGAGAATACTTGGCATCACTTTTCGTGGGATTGGTGTTTGGAGTTTCTATAATGTAAACTATTTTTTTCATAGTACAAATACATTTCATTTGCTTGAAAAATATTGCATTTCATTAATAGAAAAATACCGAATTATGATTACAAACATAATGGAATTAAGATAGCTCGGATGATGGTAGCTTATATATGAGAAGAGATGTGGTGGCTACATCCTCTTAACTGTGTTACAATGAGGCTCAAGGATCTATTTATTATTGGAAAAAATGAGAAAACCCTAAACAACCAAAACCCTAACTCCAAGAGATGTAACACCAAGAGTTTGTGGGCCTTGTTGGGGTTAGTTGCGTACCCAACTTCCTGGGGTCGTAACTGAGTAATATTATATTCATTTGGCACATACGATACCTTGTTGGAAAGGTCTCTCTAAGTACTACAAGTTTCATCACAAGCCCCTGCCAATGGCCACGATCTTGCTGCAGACCACGAAAAAAGAAACAACGTCGTTTATGGGGTAAAAATTGCTTTGGAAGTTCAATACCTGAAAAACTACTAAAAATAGTAAATACTGAAATGAACAAGGAAACAAATGAAACTGGCTTGGGGGTCTAGGTGGAATAGGCGAGTGGCCACCAATATCCACCTGAATTATTCCTTCCCCCCTTAGGTAGCAATGGTCTCCATTGCATGTAGAGCCTCCATGAGGTGAAGAAATTTCTATTGAAACTAGTCCCTAGTGAACCATTTGCCTTGGTGAAGAAGTTTTCCTACTTTGACAACTTGATATAGTTGTATCCTCTATTGGCGAACACTCTTGATCTATGTTTCCATGATCTAATCAGTTGTGGTCTGTTCAATGTAGTCTGGGTTGAGCTCTGTTGATGTGAGTTGTTCTGCAATGTCAGATGTATCCAACAATGATGGAAAGTATGGCCAAATGCGATCTACATTGAACACTAGGTGCAAGCTAAGGAACGGCGGGATGCTGAGTTCGAATGCATTGTCACCGATGACCTTGGTGATGGTGTATGGCCCATATCGGAGTGGGAAGCTTGCGGTGGGGTCCATCAAGGTGTGCCTTCTGTAAACGTAGCCAAACTTTGTCGTCCATCTAGAACTTGTGCGACACTTAATGCTGATCATGGCACTGCTTGTACTTAGCATTGGATCTATCCAACATATCATGGACCTACAGGTGGATGTGTTGAATGTGCTCAATGAAGCTGTTAGGCCTTTCGGCTTCGGACTGAACATGAGACGAATCTACCTGAGTGGTTGTAAATGGTATGGCCACATCAATGGGGCATAATGGCTAAAATCTAAGCCCTACCTGAAAGGGATTGTGGCTTGTTGAGCTGTGGAGAGATATTTTGTAGATTTTTTGGAAATAGTGGAGACTTTCATCCCACGTGTATGGATGCTTCAAGTTGTACATGCACAGAATGTCTACGATCATCCTGGTGACAACCACTTTTTGGCCTTCAGTTTGGGGATGGAAATCCGTGGACTTGGTAAGTTTTGTATTGACAATCGACTAGAGACTTGACTAAAATGCACTCAGGAATATGTTGTCCAGATCTAAGACAATGGACTATGGGATCCCAAAGTGTACCCATACTGGCCCAAAGAAGAGCTTAGCAATGGTCTCTGTTTTGATGCTCTTCTTGCAGGCCACCATGATGGCCATCTTAGAGAATATATCGACAACCATGAAAATGCAATCATTGTCATGCTTAGTAGAAGGAAGGACCGACATGTAATCCATGGAGACAGATTCCCAAGGATGGCGAGGAGTAGGTAAAGGAGTATATAGGTCTTGCTTCTTGATGGTTGGTTTGGTAATGACATAAGTGGTGCATGATCTAATGTAATTCGCAATATCTTGATGAAGTTTCGGCCAATTAAAATACGTATGTAATACCACCACTATTTTCTCTACTCCGAAATGTCCAACTACCCGACTGTACTGTGCCTCCCAAATCATCTTGGCACACTCACTTTAAGGAACACAAATGTGTCCCAAGTGGCATAAAACTGCTTCCTAAAGGTGAAAATTGGAACTTTCTTCCCTTCGAGGAGTGTTTGGTATATGCTACTGAATTTTGGATTGCTCTTGTAAAGATGCGGCCACCCCGATGTATCATGCCCACATGAGTCGAGCATAGTGATCAGCGCCATGACTAGTGGTTGGTTGAAACAATCAACAACATTATTAGTGTTTCCCTTCTTATAATTAATGTTCAAATGAAACTATTGCAAATAGGTGAACCATTTCTGATGGAGATCGTTCTACAAATTCCTTTGTGTCTATATGAATTGTAAAGGTTGGTGGTCCATGTGGATGAGCATTTCCTTCCCCAAATGTAATGCTTCCATTGACGGTAGGCTTGCACAATGGAATGCATTTCTCTGTCATAAGTCGGGTACTTTAGAACTATGCCTAAAAGTGTCTCACTGTGGTAAGCCACTGGATTCCAATGTTGAGTAAGAACTACACCAATAGCATAGTTGAAGGCATCTATCTCAATCTCAAATGGTTGTTGCAGGTCTAGTAACGTGAGCATTGGTGTAGAAAAGAGGCGATTATTCAACCCAGAGAATGCTTGTTGTTGGGTTTCTGACCAAAAAAACTTTTCTTTCACTTCACCCTTGGTGACTTGACTTAAAGGCCAGGTGATATGAAAGAACCTCAACACGAACCTACCGTAGAAATTGACAAGACCCAAAAAGTTGTGGAGCTCTGTTAGAGTAGTTGGGGTTGGCCAATCCTGAATGACTTGTATCTTGGATGGATCCACATGTACACCCTGATCATCAATGATGTACCCCAGATATTGAACCTGGGTTAGGCCAAAGGTGCATTTCTCCAAGCTAGCACACAGCTTGTGCTAGTGCAGAGTTTGAAGGACCTGTTGAATATGGTGGACGTGTTCTTCCCAACTCTAGATGAAGATCAAGATGTCATATAAATACATCACCAAAAATGAATTGGTGAAGGGTCGCAAGGTGTCGCCCATCAGTCTCATGAAGGTTGTAGGGGCATTCGTCAATCTGAATGACATGACCAACCATTCGAAAAGGCCCTCCTTGAATTTGAAGGAAGTCTTCCACATATCAGAGGGTTCAATAGGCACCTGGTGATAACCTGGATTTAAGTCAATATTGCTAAAATATTTGCCCCCCTTGAGTTGGTCCAAAAGGTCATCAATTCGTGGGATTGGGTACCTACTCTAGACAGTGATCTTGTTCAGCACTTAATAATCAATATAGAGCCTCCAGGTCCCATCCTTATTCTATCGAACTCCCACAAGGTGAGGAGCTTGGCTTGATGTGCCCTTTCTATAATAGTTCCTAAATCTACCTCTTTATCTCATCGTTCTCTAGAACAAAGCATCGATAGATCAATCCATTAGGCAGCAACGTGCCCAGGGTTAGATCAATGGAGTGCTTGACCTCACAATGCAAAGGTACCCGTGCAGGTGAGGCAAAAATATCCCTGTACTCCTCCATGAACTTTTCCATCTATTATTGTTGTATAGAGGAGTAGTACCTAGAAGCTATGGCCACAACCTTCTTCTTACCCTAGGGGCAAATCATAAGGAAAAAAAATTCCTGGTATGGGAAATGATCTTCCTACATTGCTTTGCAGTCATCAAAGAGATGGAAGTAGGAGAGGCTACCTCCAGTATCCTATACAACTTATTAGCCAAAGCAATAATCACAGAGCGAGGTCTAGACTCATATACATCATGTCGCTTCCACAAGTATGGTTATCCTAATAATACATCACAAACTTCAAGAGGAGAAACATCACACAGTACCTCATCCGTGAAGGGCTTAATGCTATAGGGAAGGTGATACTACTGACTAACACGAAGATCTCGTCCTTGGTGAAGCCACCCGATGGTATATGACTGTAGATGTGCTATAGTCTTTAGGTCCAACTACTTCATGACCTCTGCTGAAATGAGGTTCTTTTGGCTCCCGCTATTGACAATGAACTGTAGTGGAGAACCCTTCACCCACATCTGTGAGTGGAAGAGGCGTTCTCCCTCCTCTGGATCTTTAGGCTCAGTATTCTGGATCTTGCTGGTGGCCATAGTGGCACTGAGCTCCGAATCAATGGTCTACTTCCCTTTGTCAGTTCCCTTATCGAGTTCTGATTCAGAGTCGGAACCTGCATCTACTTAGGAAGCCTTCAGCTCGACCATTAGTGACTTCTTGGCCCAACACTCACTTATATTGTGAGTGGATCTCCTATGGAACTCACACCATTTTTTCATGTCCTTCTTCATCTTTGGGGTGTTGTTCTTTGCTTCCAACTTCGACGGGCTATCCTGGGTACCGCCACCCTCGCTTGGTCCTTTGTTATGTGGGTTGGGGGCACCTTTTCCTTTCTTTGGATTCACATAACCAAAGTCTCGCTTCTTCTGTTCAATATTCTGCTTAATCTTGATAGCGTACCAATACATCGTGCTAAGCGAGGAAATGTCCAGGAACTCCATCTTGCCTTGGATGTACTTGTGTAGATAGTCACTATACTTGATCACCAAATTCCGATCAGTATCCTTGATACCCAGCTTCGTGCGAAGGGTATGGAAATTATTTGTGAACTCTCGCACATCTAAGTCCCTTCCCTATCGTAGTGTGGTCCACTTTATGTATTTGTGTCCATAGCTCTCGCTAGGGTAATATTGTTCCTTGATGGTGTCTCGGAAATAATTCCAAGTGGATGTCGCTGAAAACAATGAGGGTTCACTCTCATCCTTTTGTTCACAGTAGGTTTCCCACCAATCCTTGACGTGTGGGGCAACTTGAAGAAGTGCAAAAGTAATCTTTTCTCGATTAGAAAAGTCATGAACAGAAAAATATCCTTCCAATAGATCTAACCATTTATCTATTTCATATACATCTATCAGGCCTTCAAATATGGGAATATTGAAGTTAGACTGTACATTAAAAGGAATGGCACTTCTAGAGTGGTTGTTGGATGAAGATGCATCACTTATGGGTAGTCGTCGAAGGATTTAGGCAAAGTTATCTGTCATCGCGTCCCTCTATCACTTGAGGGCCTCCTCAAGCAACATTTTGAAAGGATCTCCTGCCCCCTCATCCTTCTTTTCTTCCACCTATGGAGGTCTTCAGGTTTTGCAAGGTTGATCTTGCAATGGTTCAACTAGATCAGGCCCTAATTTCTTACACCCTGACGTCATTGGGGACATGCAAAGAAACACAGAGAAAGAGAAGGCCGCATACCACTGATCCAAACTTAAACAATAATGCAACAAATTACAAATATAATCATAAACACAGAGATACAATAGAAAAACACTTCATTTCATTAACAGAAAAATATTGAACTATGCTTACAAACAAAATAGAAATAAGATAGCTCAGGTAATGGTAGTTTATCTCTGAGAAGAGAAGTGGCAGCTACATGCCTCCGAACTATGTTGCAATGAGGCTCAAGGGCCTATTTATTATTGGAAAACATGAGAAAACCCTAAACAACTAAAACCCTAACCACCGGAGATGTAACACCAAGAGTTTGTGGGCTGAGTTGGGGTTAGTTGGGCAGCCAACTTCGCAGAGTCTTAACTTGGTCATATTATCTATGTTTGGCGCATACGATGCCTTTTTGGAATGGTCTCTCTGAGTACTATAGGTTTCACTGTAGGTCGTTGCCCACAACCACAGGCCTATCACGAACCCCAGAAAAACGTCGTTTAGGGGGTCAAAACTGCTCCGGAAGTTCAGGACCCTAAAAACAGCTAAAAATAGTAAATGCTAAAATGAACAAGGAAACAGATGAAACGGACTGGGGGGTCTAGGTGGAATAGGTGGGTGGCCACCAATATCCACTTGGATCAACTATCTAGTAGTAGAAATTTCATTGTTCATGTCTTGCTAGGCATTCAAGGCTAACATTAGTGCTCATAACATTGATTCCTAGTTGGTAAATATTGATGAGCCTCCTTTTTGGATTCCTCCTACTTGAATGTTTATTTTTCCATGTGTAATAGTGAGAATACTTGACATCACTTTTCATGGGATTGGTGTTTGGAGTTTCTATAATGTAAACTCTTTTTTTCATAGTACAAATACATTTCATTTGCTTGAAAATTGGCTACTATGAGAAAGGATCTTCAAACCTTGCATATCTATTATGTATCTTGTTGACTTGCAAATAAGGATCATTTTCAAAGATTTGAGTCACTTTTTACTTGTACACCAAATATAGTGGGGATTGAGGCCTCCCTATGGTACCTTTGGATGTTCTCATTATTCCAAGGGATGAGGGAGGTTGGGGTAAATATATATTGTAACTTAAGGTAGCATCATAACTACCAAATGCATGGACTAATGTTTGGAGGGATACTCTCCTTGTTAAGGCATCATCTTCTCATAGATCGAATATAAGCAAGTTCAAGGGATTATTGGATGATTTTATATAATTTTATCTCTTTGTGGCTTTCACATCTTAGGTCCTTTTATTGTAAGAAGTATTGGATAGCATGGAGGAAGTTACCTGGCTTGGTGTGGTGGCGGGAGTTAGATAGTTGCTAGGAAAAATTTATGAATAAGACAAGTTTGGAGTTAGAAGGTGCCAGACATGCATATTGTAATAATTCCTTATTTTTAGGGGTGATGACCAAATAACAATACAATTTTTCACTATAGAGATTTGTGGGATGTTAGTGCCCACTCTTGGGAGGAGTAGTAATCAATCCCTTGTGGTTTTTCCATGTATTATACATATTGGCATATTATTATGGATATTATCAATCCTATTTAAGATGAATTATTCAAAATCAATATAGACATGTGTGTCCAATTTTGCATGATTGAGAGTGGGTCATTGGGAAACCCTTAACCCAATATGATTATTAGAGGTTGTACTTTTTTTTCATTAGAGGCATGATTTCCACCCTATTCTTGATTCACAATGGGTGAACATTTATGAGGATAATTCACGGGTTTAGAGATTACATAGTTTGTGGTTTATTGAAGTCAACTACAAACTCTAGGTGTCTATGTGGCTAAGGTTTTATTTAGGCCTTTCTACAAAGGTGTGATTTCTCAAAAGCAATCTCTTGAATGTGCCTCACATTTCCTACCTTGGGATTGAAATAGTGAACCACCCCCTTTAAAAAATTTCTTTTTCTATTGCCAAGATATTATTTAGTCTAATCATATAACTGTTTTGTAAGAGAGTAGTGTTATTAGGTAATTTCAAATAATTGGAGAACTCCTCACTTAGTAGTGTATCATAGGTTCTAAATATGTTAGCCTTGTTTATCCTTTGGAAACTTACTATTAACTTTTTCTCCACTTTTTATTAATTATGGAGGAAAGAGATTATTGTGTAATTATTAAAAATGAAGTTTTATTATGAACAACAATAGTAAAGAGTTAGTTTCGTATGATTATTAAGTTTTTTTTTTTTTTTTTTTAATTTAAAAGAATGTAAATATCTTTATACAAACTCTCACCTTATTTTGATCCTTTGAGAATGAATACGTAAATAATTAGACATGCACTTTAATTATATTGTGTTTTCTATGTTTCTTAGTGAAAAAAAGCTAAAATATAAAAGGAATGTTAGATTGTGTTTTGAGTTTAGCTACAAAACTTAAATCTTTCACAGTTTGTTTTTTTTTTGGTATATTTTCCAATCAATTTTTATTGAAATTTGACAAGGTTTTGTTGGAATCACAACTTTAAACTATGACATCTATATAATCAAAGTGGTAAAATATTCCAAGATGCTAAATTCATTTATAAATTCAAAGATGCATTTTAAACAACAAAAACCCATGGAAAATTTATTGTTGGATTCCTGTGAAAAAAGCAATGTGTAGAAGAGTTAGATTATACCTTTCTTTTAATTTTAGATTAAATCATCCATGTTTCAAATTTTTCTTTCGAGCATAGTTTAATATCAATTATATCCAAAATTTGGTAGCGTTGTGTTGGATTCATAAGTTTGAACTATGAAATGTGTATAATCCTATATTTACAATTGTTTTTCATGGTATTGAATCCATTTATGCATTCAAAAATGTAGTTTAAAAAAAAAATGAAATCCATAAAAATTATTGCCAGATCATGGTGAAATAAGCCAAAACATATGATTGTGTCTTAAAATATTTTATGTTTCATATTTCTATAGATATATTTCTTTTGTCAATTTTCTTCAAAATCCAATATGGATTTGCTAGAATCACAAGTTTTACTATGAAATCTGTATAATCCAAGAGCTACAAGATATTTTCAAGGCATTAAATCCATTTAGACAGTGCCTTACTTTGAGTTGTAGCCTAAGTCTTCTATGTTTTGGTATTTTTCCTCACATATTTTCTTAGTAAATTTTTATTGAACTATAGTAGGAATTTGTAATAGCCTTTGGATGATTTCTTATGTAAATAAAAATAAGACCAAGGTCATGGGACACGTATTCCAACATGAATGTTGGGTAAAACATAGTGATGGGTATTACTAGTGCTTAATAAATGGCTATGAAAATTGGAAAAGACAATGTGACATTAATTGGCATTTATTTAAGAAAATAAAGGAAAACAAGAGAAAAGGGAGATGACCGGTCACAAATTTGCATGAGAGGAAAATTGAAGGGAAATTGAAGGAAAATGAAGAAAATAGAGGCCTCAATGATAAAAAGGCTTCTAAGGATCATTTCACAGCTTTTTGTCAGTTCAGTTTTGGAGCTCTCTCCTATTCTCTCATTCTCTCATATTGTTATACACTTAGAGTATTATAGAATTGAGGCTTATGTGATCCATAACAAGTTTATAAGAACAAATTTTGGCGATAATCACATCAAAATTCATTTTTCGACGTGTTTCGAACCAGCAAGTGTGGTTCATTGTCTTGATGATGAACCACACTTGCTAGTTCAAAACATGTTGAAAAATGAATTTTGATATGATTATCGTCGAAATCTATTCTTATAAACTTACAGTATTCTTGGAGCATTCTTGGAGAATTTTGGCATACATTGAATTTGGTGAAAGAATGCAGAGGAAAGCGAGAAAGTGCAAGGGAACAGGTGGATCAATAGTTACAACTGGATTGCTTGGAAGGTAACATGTTGCATGTGTGATTTCCTTACTTATGTATAGATGATGGTATATGAATGTGTTTTTCTAGTTATGTGTTGTCATTGGCATGAAGATTTTCCTAGATTGACAGTGGTTTTATTCTTTCCTTGCCATTTTTAGATAGCCATGGTGTTTTGGGTTTTTCCACTTGATTGTTTTATGATTGGTTCATTATTCCTTATGGTTGTGGGTTGGAACAAACACTCTAGAATCCGTGGAACAACTTAGGTTGAGTTACTAGTCATAGAGCCTTGGTTTGGCCAAACGCTTGGGGGCTCTTGGTGGGTTGAGATACTAGTCCCTGAAGTCAGGTTGGACAAATGCTCTGGAGCCCTGGAATGATGTGGGTTGATTTACTAGTTCCTGGAGCCCTAGAATGATGTGAGTTGATTTACTAGTTCCTGGAGCCCTGCACAACTTGGGTACAGACCGGTTAGGTTGGTGATTAGTGATGTCCCATCATGGAGGTGGAATTACCATGGTTGAGGTTTGAGGTAGTTTTCCCTATGGAAGCACTTGCTTAGTCTATTCCATGAGATCCCACATTCGTGCTTGGAATATGGTGTGAGGTTGATTGATTGAAAAAGAGATTTGGTTCAACCAAATCTATGGTTAGGTGGTATGTGGAAGTCCCTAACTTGCTTGGTATGTTCATATGTTAATATGATACATTTCCTTAATGTGATTTATGAGCATTTTTAGAAATTATGTTGGCGATATTATGGCTGATTTTCCATGGTTTCTATGTTGGTTATTTGTTGGTTATCTGATGTGTTATATTTATGGCTCTTTAAATATTTTGATAAGCTATTAAATGGTTGATAAATGCATGGACTAACAAGTGTTATTGCAGCTATGTGGAGAGTTCATAGAGCCTTCTTGGCTGATCATATATGCATTCATGACTTGTAGCTTACATGTTCGTTATATGTTTGACAGAATGACTGTCATGGTTGGGCCTAGTTAGGTCAAGTTCTTGTTCAAGTTTTTTTTTTAGCATTTCCATTATCTTTCCAATCATTCTAAGAAGTCTCAGGTAGCTTTGGGTAGGGGTCTAGAGGTTGGCCTAGAATTGTGGCTTAGATATCGGGACCTTGGGCACTGAACTGAGATTTTTAGGTCACAACTGCATGGAGCAAGGGTTGTGGGTGTAGCTGGAAGCCCTCAACCACATGTAGGCAGTGCCAAGGGTGTGGTTGTGAGCTTAGGTCAATGAAAGGGAGCCCTCACTCAGGGTTTGGTCACCTGGGGTGCTTCTTTGGCCCTTGATTGTCCTATAGCCCTAAGGGATGTTGTGATTTGTCAGTATGTGGTCAGTTGTAGGGCCCACTTCCTTAACTGGAGGTAGGTGGTTGAGTCATGTCATAGTAACTCTTCGTTTCATGTTTACCCTAACAGGCCGGTGAAATTGGGTAAATGTGGGAGGGACAGTTACAAAATTCATTGGAATCATAAGTTTAAACTATGAAATCTATATGATGTAAGTGTTATACGAGATATTTAGAGAACTAATGTATTTTAAACAATCTAAAAAAAAAAAAAAACATAATTTGGAAAAAAAATTATTGCCCAATTCTCGCAAATATATTTTTTAGAAGAGTTAGATTGCCCCATTTTTTTAAGCTCTAGTTTAATTCTTCTGTGGTTTGATTTTTCTTGATCATATTTTCTGGGTAATTTTTCTCCATGTGTGACAACAATTTGTTGGAAGAACAAGTTTAAGCACAAGTTTGAAGTATGCAATATGTATACTTTAATCTCTATAAAATTATTCAAGGGTGTTGAATCCATTTATTCATTCAAAAAAACATGATATTGCCAAAAAATCTATTATTGGATTGAGGGAAAAAACCAAATCATAGAAGTGTTAGAGTGCACCTTTGTTTTATCAATAGTCTAAGTCCTCTATGTTTTGGCCTTTTTCTGGACATATTTTTGTGTAAATTTTTAGTGAAATTTAGTAGGGATTTGTTGGAATCATAGGCTTGAACTATGAATAATGTATAATCCTAGTGTTATAGGTATTTTTTGCGTGTTGAATCCATTTTATTTAATTATATATTTATTTTATTTATTTTTATTTTTTTATAATCATTATGCAAATATTGTATTAAATCAAAGTTTGTGCCTCAATTGTGTTTCAGTACAACAAAAATCCTAGCCAACTATACTTGTAACCTCAAAATGGTCTTTATTCTCAATATCTACTGTCCATTTACTATCCTAAAAAATACAACGTCTTTACAGGTGTAGATTCTCCAAAAGACACATAGATACATAGATACTGACATTTTTCTTGGCATGTTTTCTTAGTAAATTTTTCTTGAAGTCTAGTAAGAATTCATTGGATACATAGATAGTTGAGGCCAACTATACTTGTAACCTCACAATGATATTTATTCTCAATATCTATTACCCATTTTATTATCCTAAAGGATGCAGGGTCTTTGGAGGGGTATATTCTCCAAAATACCCATAAATAATTAGATACTAACAAAAATTTTATTGCATAGCAAAACCACTGTTAAGGAATAGTTGCGAGGTTAGGAATACCAATCCTCATTAGGACTCCTATGTCCAAGTTTACACCTTTATTAGTGAGATCAACTGCAGCATCTCAACACATGAAAGAAATTAATAGCAGAGAATGCTAGTTTCATATTTCTGATTCGATTAATAATGCTTCATAACATTAGGACTCCTATGTCCAAGTTTACACCTTTATTAGTGAGATCATCTGCAACATCTCAACACATGAAAGAAGCTAATAGCAGAGAATGCTAGTTTCATATTCCTGATTCGATTAATAATGCTTCATAAATTCTAATCCTTAGACCTAAATATTCATGAACAAGGTGATGAATTGAATCTCCCAACACCACCAAATATTTGATATTTTCTTCTTTGGCCATAAGGACCCCTTGGAGTAATTTATATGCCTTTGTCGCATTATTTGTGCAATTTCCTAACCCCCAACTATACTCAATTTCAATTTTTCCATGGGGGTTGAGAATGATCCCATGATTTTACCAAATTTCTAAAATATGATAAGGATTTGTTAGAATCCCAAGTTTAAACTATGAAAACTATATAATCCAAGGGATGATGTTGAATCCATTTATTCATTCTAAAATGCATTTTAAATAGCATAATTTTCTTATTCTAGTGAGAAAAATCAAAACATAGAAGAGTTGGAAAATGTCTTTCTTTTAATTGTAGTCTAGATCTTTTACATTTTGGCTATTTTTAGGCATCTTTTCTAGTAAATTTTGCCAAAATTATGTAAGGATTTGTTGGAATCACACTTTTAAACAATGGAATTTGTATAATTCTAGTGCTACATGATTTTTTCTAGTGTTGAAACCATTTATGTATTCAAAAATGCATTTTACATAACAAAAGATCACAATTTCAATAATTTATATAATTCTAGTGCTACATGATTTTTCTAGTGTGAATCCATTTATGTATTCAAAAATGCATTTTACATAACAAAATATCACGATTTCAACAAAAATGTCATTGTTGAATTTAGACAAAAAATTCAAAATGATGATGATGATGATGGTTAACATCCACTGAGACCAAACATTGGTCTATCGGACCTAAAGAAACAAATTATTTATTTTGATTTAAGATTTTATTCCTATGCTCAAAAAGCTTGGAGAGACGCATCCTGAGCTCACAATAATTTTGACATTGTAAAAGGCTAGGAAGGTCAGTATTGTAACAAAGATTGTGAAACTGAGATCTAATGTGGTTGTACGCAGGGCACTCTAAGAGGAAGTGGTTTTCATCCTGGATGTTCCTGTTCTCACATATATGGCAGATCCTTTCTATCCATGGCGTTTTAGGAACTGCCCAACGACCTCTTTCACTATGAAGCTCATGAGAATTCGTTCTAATCTTTGCTATATTAATTTTCTTCTTTGAGCTAGTTAAAATAGAGAGATACTTTTGATCTTCTAGGGTGGGGTTGATGACATTCTTATAATAACTTAATTTTATTTTAGTTGCTAAATCTTTCTCACATCACATTTTTTCTTTAAACTTAGAAGTAACAATATCTTTAATGTTACTTATGTTTTGCAATGCATCATTCTCGTTGATCTCCCAATAGTTTAACCACGACCTTGTGTCTTTATGCCACCCCCAATTGAGCCTTAGGTGGTTTTGGCTAGAATTTAAAGCTAGCTTAGGAAGTCTACGATCATCTATGTTACTGAGTTTGTGCTTGTATAGCAAAAACCTAATCATAGTTAGGCTCTCAATAGGGGAAAGACGTGCTTCTATAAGGAGAATAGGATAGGATTTATTACTTTTAATTTTTAGGTTATAAGTTATAAAATGCTTCTGGATTTGCTCAATCTTTCTCCATGATTCTCTAGAGATGCTCCAACCCAAACCTCACAGCCATATAAGATAACAGGAGTGACTAAAGTTTCAAAGAGGAACTTCTTTTTATCCCACATTACGAGGTTTGTTGTTTTACAATTATTTTCAAGACCAAAATAAGCTTTCCACCCCCCATTAATCCTTTTCTCAATGCTATAGCTCCAGTTGAGCTTGTGATTAATATCAATTCCTAGGTACTTGTAAGAATACACTTCCTCCAAGTTATTATTGTCATACATAAAATTAGCGTAAGTGTCCTTCTTGGATTTGATAATCATAACTTTTGTTTTGTCAGTGTTAACAGTCATACCCATGGTAGAGCAAAAGTCCTTAAGAACCTTGAGTTGCTTATCAAGAGTTAGATTATGCTTTTATTTTAAATGTAGTCTAAATTTTCTATATTTTTGCTGAAAATCTAATAGATATTTGTTAGAATCACAAGCTTAAACTATAAACTTTTTGCATGTTCAAAATGGTAGAAAAAATTTTCATGAAACAAAATACATTTAAATATTAAATTTAAAATCATCCAAATCTATAATTTGAAAAAAAAAATTTACCAATATTATATAGAAAAATTATAATGATGATGATGGTTAACGTCCGCTGAGACCAAATAATGATCTAGCGGACCTAAGAAGACAAATTATTTATTTTGATTTAAGATTTTATTCCTATGCTGAAAAAGATTGGAGAGAAGCCTCCCGAGTTCACTATAATTTTGGCATTTTAAAAGGCTAGGAAGGTCAATATTGTAACAAAGGTTGTGAAATTGAGATCTAATGTGGTTGTACGGAGGGCACTCTAAGAGGAATTGGTTTTCATCCTTGATGCTCCCATTCTCACAAATATGGCAGATCCTTTCCATCCATGGCGTTTTAGGAACTGCCCAACGGCCTGTTTCACTATGGAGCTCATGAGAATTCATTATAATATTTGCCATATTAATTTTCTTCTTTGAGCTAGTTAAAATAGAGAGATACTTTTGATCTTCAAGGGTGGGGTTGATGACCTTCTTATAATAACTTAATTTTCTTTTAGACGCTAAATCTTTCTCACACCACATTTTTTCTTTGAACTTAGAAGTAACCATATCGTTTAATGTTATTTATTGTTTTTGCAAAGCAACATTTTCAATTGACTCCCAGATAGTTTAACCAAGCTTTTCGTGTTATTTGCTCAAATCCTTTCACCATGATTTCATCTGGAGATGCTGCAGCCCCAAACTTTCACAGCCACTATAAGATAACAGGAGTGACTAAGGTTTCAAAGAGGAACTTCTTTTTATCCCACATTACGAGGTTTGTTGTTTTACAATTATTTTCAAGACCAAAATAAGCTTTCCATCCCCCATTGATCCTTTTCTCAATGCTATGGTTCCAGTTGAGCTTGTGATGGATATCAATTCCTAGGTACTTGTAAGAATGCAGTTCCTCCAAGTTATTATTGTCATACATAAAATTAGCGCAAATGTCCTTCTTGGATTTGATAATCATAACTTTTGTTTTGTCAGTGTTAAATATCCTAAATAAAACAATTTATCTTTATATTAGATTTAATCTAGTTTTCAAATTTCATGAAAAGAATTAACAATGAAAATTTCCTCTAATTTCCTTTCCCTTCCTTTTTTTAATCGTAATATGTTAAATTTGTATTATGATCTATTCCATTCACTTCCACTAGCGTACTAAATCATAAAGAAAAGCCCATTGCACCTGGAAATCTAAAGATAACTACCATTTAAAAAAATAATATGATGACCATAAAACTTTCAGAAAGTTAAAAACAAGATAGGTATATATATATATATATAATTAATATTATATTATATTATATTATACTATATTATAGAAACAGCATACTGATATCATTAGAAACAAAATAGTGATATCTAGTGATCCACTTTCCAAGCTCTGCCTCAAATTCGTGATCCATTTAATAAACTTGCTTAAGACGCGTTTATCCTCTCTTGGCCTCTTTCCTCATTATTAGAAGTCGCTGAATTCCATTAGTTTACTAATTCGTCGAAAAGGACGTTTGACTGGGCTAATGGTGGTAGCGTCCTGGCAAGGCTTCGATCGGTTCTAGATTCACTCGAGGCAATGGATTATTTAAGGTTTTTCCCACCACGTTCATAGATTCTGATATGTATAAATAAAGTTAACGCGTCCCTTGATATGTATAATTATACTGCACTCGGGTGCGGGCAACATCTTTGTACAAGGAAGGATGCGACGTGGGCTGGAAAGCATTCAGCTTACGTTGCAATTTCAAGAATCCCATCTCCAATCAATATAAAAATTTGTTTATCATACTTAGACAAGCTGGCAACAGCTCCTGATTACAACACCATCACATTCATTTCTGGATGCACATGACGATCTACACAATCCAACGCATACAAACTGACCATGCTGCCTCCTTCCTTCTTAGATAGTTCCATATCGATGACCAGGCCTACTCCTTCCTTCTCTCATGAGATTTACAGTATCTATAAATCTATTTAAATTACACCCCAAATCCCATCTCCTCATCTGAACACCCTATTCCTCTCATCTTCTCATAATTAGAATTTCATCGCCCTATTGTTTTGACGATGGCCAAATATTGCATCACTGTCCCCTATGCAGTGGTTGGAGTGATATTCTTATTTTCATGCGTTTCAGCCAATTTCTACAATGACTTTGATATCCCATGGGGAAGCGATCATGCTAAGATACTTGACAATGGACGCCAAATGCAGCTTTCTCTCGACAAGACATCAGGTAAGTCTACGATACAATAATTCACCTTCTTCTCTACAATTGGATATAGCATGGTATGTTAATTTTCTTAGAGAAAGTAGAGATGTTATTCCATTTTATTTTATTTCACGTTGATCAACTCTCAGGTTCGTCGTTCCAATCCAAGAAAGAATACCTGTTCGGAAAATTTGAGCTGCAAATAAAGCTGGTACCTGGAAATTCTGCTGGCACTGTCACTACATTCTACGTAAGTCTAACAAATTCAATTTTCCCTGCAATTTAACTTACTGTTCAGGATCAAAGGGGTATTTCATGTTGATTTATTTCAAGATGTAACGTATTATTCGGATTTAACAGTAGTGTCCCATGTGCAGCTTTCGTCTCAAGGTCCAAACCATGACGAAATAGACTTTGAATTCCTGGGGAACCTTTCTGGCGATCCCTATATTTTGCATACCAATATCTATTCTCAAGGACAGGGCAAAAGAGAGCAACAATTTTACTTGTGGTTCGACCCTACAGCAGCTTTTCATACCTATTCTCTTCTTTGGGACGCACAACAAATAACGTAAGACGTAGTTATCCAAATTAATACTGTATCTCGTTTCTCTCATAATTAATCGTGTGACTTTCTAACATCTAGGATTCGTTATCCCATGCCTCTGCAGATTCTCAGTGGACGGTACTCCGATCAGAGTGTTCCCCAACAGTGAGGACTTGGGTGTTCCTTATCCCAACAGTCAGCCGACGAAAGTTTACTCCAGCCTTTGGAATGCAGACGATTGGGCTACCAGAGGTGGTCTTGTGAAGACAGACTGGACTAAAGCTCCCTTTATCGCAACTTATCGCAATTTCAAAGTTGAGTCTTGTAAAACCAGGAAGAACGCTTCCTCCTGCAGCCTTGTTTCGTCTACGCAAACACGGCGTGGTAATGTAGGCACACAAAGCTTAGTTTCCACTGAACAACAGCAGCAATCACAGCAGCAGAAGGAAAGGCTTCGTTGGGTTCAAAGGAATTACATGACTTACAATTACTGCACTGATTCTAAGAGGTTTCCAGATGGCTTTCCTCCAGAATGCACTAGACAAAATTTGGGTTGAATATAGCACGCTAGTCATAGCTGTAGGGCTAGTATATCATCATAAGTAATATTCATTCTTTCATTCCTAAATAATTAGTTCCAAATTTGGAATCTAAGATTGGAAAAATAAATCAAATTCATTTTAATATAGATTTGTCCCATCATTTGAGATATCGCCTTCGTTTTCGTTAACAAATCTATATAATACCAGCAATGTCTATATAAGAATATATATTATTTACTCGGTAAGGGAACCAATAAAGTTTATTTCTATGTCCTGTTGCTAGAACGGAATGAAATACTTTACAATAATGAAGTACTGGAATCGAACAGAATTTGTTAATCCGATAGGTGTGGTGGGATACTTGTGGTGGTATATTTAGGAAGAGAGCTTTTTAAATTTCATTTTTTTAAAAACAAAATCTTATGATGGGTTTATATATGATTATAGGGTTTATCATTGATTGGTTTATATATGTTTAGAGGGTTTTTTGAATTTTTAAATTTCAATTTTTTAAGAAAATAAAATTTTATGGTTAATTTATATATGGGAATGTTTTCTCAGTTTACATAATTTATAAATAAAATTAAGAGTTTCTAAATTGT
This sequence comes from Pinus taeda, assembly GCA_000404065.3. Taxonomy (NCBI): domain Eukaryota; kingdom Viridiplantae; phylum Streptophyta; class Pinopsida; order Pinales; family Pinaceae; genus Pinus; species Pinus taeda. Next base: position 63,269 of record APFE031243133.1, read on the forward strand.
TTTTTTATAGCTTAACTCTTATCTTAAATCACAAATTCTCAGCTTTTTCAAGAGTTCCAAACTGTTTTTACATTTTTAAACTCCACCCCTATCATGGTGTTACAAATTATCAACTTTTTCCATTTCGAACCTTCACTCACCTTACAAATTATGAACTTTACGAATAATAATGATACTCAACTCAAATTCTCAGCTTTTTCAAGAGTTCCAAACTGTTTTTACATTTTTAAACTCCACCCCTATCATGGTGTTACAAATTATCAACTTTTTCCATTTCGAACCTTCACTCACCTTACAAATTATGAACTTTACGAATAATAATGATACTCAACTCACAAATAGCACAAAAATATTGTAATTTGTTATCAATATTTATCAGCAATTATCAACTTTACGAATAATAATAATAATAACACTCGACTTACAAGTAACACAAAAATATTGTAATTTGCTATCATTTATCAGCATTTAATTTGGATACGGATAGCGGGGAATCCACCGTGTTCACTAAATTAAGTTTTAGACGTATGAGGACCTCCTAATCAAAAGCTGCCCAATTTAAGTGCTTCATTATAATATTTGAAGTCGAAAGCCAGCAGACGATATGAGATTCCTTCACTATATGAATGCTCGAAAGGAGGGATCGGGAGTCAAATTTGAAGAGCCAGCTTATTGTGTATATTGATTTGAATGATAACAGTTGTTATAACCTTAAAATTACTATATTGGAACCATCATTTTTACTTATTTTACACTTAAGAATAAGTAGTGAAAGATATACTTTGAGCCTAATTTTTAATTATTAAATATAACTACTTTTAAGGATTTTTATTAGATCGTGTTGGTGTTAAAATTTCATAAAGGAATTTTTATATCTCATTAATTAGATATGCAATTACATATATACACGAGTATTGTTTCAAAATAGGAAAACTATTTTGGACATACAATCTATTGGTTGAGAGAATATCTCAACCACACACCAAATTAGAGAAACCACTTCTATAGAATAGGAGCAGACTCTTTATATAGAAAGTCATGATTTGGACAAGTAGAAATTAATATTCCAACACACCCCCTTAATGAGTACTTGTCTCGATATCAATCTTCAAAGTCTAGTTGTAGTCAAACATTAAAGAATATGTTGATGTCCATATAAAGAAGCAAACATCCACCGGAATGCATGGGTACTAACCGTTGCAATCGTCAGTCTTGTAGGATGTCCTTCACATACATGGTTCTTTCAACCATTATAACCGCACACATGCACCTGTACCTGTAAATCCCCTTGCATCATCATGGATTTTATCGGATTTGTTGGGTGTAGAGCCTAATTATCTTTTGTATTCAAAGGTCTTAGCCGGATGTATACCTCAGAAAGATTGTACATCCCTCCATGCGAAGGGGTGCGGGGGGGACTTGACCCCCCCCGCAAGGGTTCGGGGTGCGATCCCCCCTGACTGGGGGTCCGGGGGCCAGTGGTCCCCCGGCAGGGGTTCGGGGGCAGCGCCCCCAAAGCTAAAAATAAATGTAAAATTGCCTTGTAAAAGTCTAGTAATTTCTAGTCAATCTGGGCTGTTCATTAGGCGGATGATCTGACGGTAGAAGTTATGTTTAGTTTAGGGTTTTTTGCCCTAGAAGGCAAACCCTCACTATATATGAGGGAATTGTATTACATCTATGTATATCTGTATTCTAAGTGAGAAAGAGAGAGGAGATTGAGAGCAAAGAGGGTGTTACAGCGGATCTGATGTAGGTTGTATCTCTTCAGTTTGCTAGATAAGATAATAAAAGAAGGACTAGCTGTTTATCCGTGGACGTAGCCCAATCTGAGTGAACTACGTATATCTGTGTCTCTCTTGTTTTATTCGTTTTCTATGTTCATATTTCTGCAATATTTTATGTGTTCCATTGCTTTGTAATATATAATTTTCTAACAACTAGTATCAGAGCCAAAGGTCTATTTGGCTGATAAACTCGCACGAGAGAATGATTCCTGGTTCGAGTGGGAGCAACGGCGGAAGATGGTAGGTTTTGGGTCAAAAAATTTAACGGCCAAAACTAACAGCTATGGGAGATGCAAATGGAAGATTATCTGTATCAGAGAGATCTGTACCTACCATTGAGCGGAAAGACAAAGAAGCCGACGAGTATGACAAATACAGAATGGAACATTCTCAACAGAAAGGCACTTGGAACAATACGGCTGTGCCTAGCGGTGTCGGTAGCGTTTAATATTTCAAAGGAAATGACAACAAAGGGTTTAATGTCGACATTAGCCAAATTATATGAAAAACCCTCGGCCTCAAATAAGGTATTTCTTATGAAACGTTTATTTAATATGAAGATGTTAGAAGCTGGATCTGTTGTAGACCATTTAAATGATTTTAATACAGTTACAAGTCAGTTAAGTTTTGTAGGAGTAACTTTTGATGATGAAGTTAGGGCTCTGTTATTTCTGTGCTCATTGCTAGAAAGCTGAAATGGTTTAATTATGGCCATTAGTAACTCTGTCTCTGGATCTAGTACTTTAAAGTTTGATGATGTTGTCGGTGCAATCCTTAGCAAGGAAATGTGACGGAAAAGCTCCGGTGAGACATCA
>APFE031243133.1:82062-95786 GCA_000404065.3 Pinus taeda
ACAGGATAGGTCCTTGTATATGTATATATATATTAGAAACAAAATAAATCGTGCAGACTCGCAGAGTAGTGATGTCGAGTGATCCACTTTCCAATATCTGCCACAACTGGCATTCGTGATCCATTTAATAAACTTGCTTTTGACAGTTCACCTAAACTAAGGGTTTATTCTCTCTTGGCCTCTTTCGTCTTTATTACACCTCGTTGACTCGGAGTAGATTACTCCATCGTCGAAAAGGGCGTTTGCCTGGGCTAATGGTGGTAGCCTCCTGGCAAGGCTTCGATCGGTTCTAGATTCACCTACGTCAATGGATTATTTAAGGTTTTTCCCACCACGTCCATAGATTCTGATATGTATAAATAAAGCTAACGCGTCCCTTGATATGTGTAATTATACTGCACTCGGGTGTTGGCAACATCTTTGTGCAAGGAAGGATGCGACGTGGGCTGGAAAGCATTCAATTTACGTTGCAATCGGAAGAATCCCATCTCCAATCAATATAGAAATTTGTTTATCATAATGAGACAAGCTGGCAACGGCTCCGTATTACAACAACATCACATTCATTTCTGGATGCACATGACGATCTACACAATCCAACGCATACAAATTGACCATGCTGCGTCCTTCCTTCTTAGATAGTTCCTTATCGATGACCAGGCCTCCTCCTTCCTTCTCTCGTGATATTAACACCCCAAATCTATAAATCTATTTAAATCACACCCAAATCCCAGCTCCTCATCCGAACAACACCTTTACGTGCATGCTATTCCTCTCATATACTCATAATTAGAATTTCATCGACCTGTTGTTTTGACGATGGCCAAATATTGCATCACTGTCCCCTATGCAGTGGTTGGAGTGATATTCTTATTTTCATGCGTTTCAGCCAATTTCTACAATGACTTTGATATACCATGGGGAAGTGATCATGCTAAGATACTTGACAATGGACGCCAAATGCAGCTTTCTCTCGACAAGACATCAGGTAAGTCTACAATTCAATAATTCACCTTCTTCGCTACAATTGGATATAGCATAGTATGTTAATTTTCTTAGAGAAAGTAGAGGAAATGTTATTCAATTTCATTTTATTTCACGTTGATCCACTCTCAGGTTCGTCGTTCCAATCCAAGAAAGAGTACCTGCTCGGAAAATTTGAGTTGCAAATAAAGCTGGTACCTGGAAATTCTGCTGGCACTGTCACTACATTCTATGTAAGTCTAACAAATTCAATTTTCCCTGCAATTACTTACTGTCTAGGATCAAAGGGGTATTCTCATGTTGATTTATTTCAAGATGTAACCTAGTATTCGGATTTAACAGTAGTGTCCCTTTCACAGCTTTCGTCTCAAGGTCCAAACCATGACGAAATAGACTTTGAATTCCTGGGGAACCTTTCTGGCGATCCCTATATTTTGCATACCAATATCTATTCTCAAGGACAGGGCAAAAGAGAGCAACAATTTTACTTGTGGTTCGACCCTACAGCAGCTTTTCATACCTATTCTCTTCTTTGGGACGCACAACAAATAACGTAAGACGTAGTTATCCAAATTAATACTGTATCTCGTTTCTCTCATACTTAATCGTGTGACTTTCTAACATCTAGGATTCGTTATCCCATGCCTCTGCAGATTCTCAGTGGACGGTACTCCGGTCAGAGTGGTCCCCAACTGTGAGGACTTGGGTGTTCCTTATCCCAACAGTCAGCCGATGAAAGTTTACTCCAGCCTTTGGAATGCAGACGATTGGGCTACCAGAGGTGGTCTTGTAAAGACAGACTGGACTAAAGCTCCCTTCGTCGCAACTTATCGCAATTTCAAAGTTGACTCATGTAAAACCAGGAAGAACGCTTCCTCCTGCAGCCTTGTTTCGTCTACGCAAACACGGCGCGGTAATGTAGGCACACAAAGCTTAGTTTCCACTGAACAACAGCAGCAATCGCAGCAGCAGAAGGAAAGGCTTCGTTGGGTTCAAAGGAATTACATGACTTATAATTACTGCACTGATTCCAAGAGGTTTCCAAATGGGTTTCCTCCAGAATGCAGTAGACAGAATTTCAGTTGAATATAGCCAGTTAGTCGTAGCTGTAGGATACTATATCATCACCAATTCATTATTTCATTCTTCACTTCATTCTCCCTCAAATAAGTTCTGAACATGGAGCCATAAGATTGCAAATATAAATTAAATTCATTTTAATATAGATTTGTTCGATAAAATAATAAGTTGAAATATAATATATTGAAAGATATAGTTTGTGTTTAATTTTTAATTATTAAATATAACTATACCCGAGGCTTTTTATTGGATCATGTTTGTTGGTAAAAGGTATAGTCACTGAATTTCATTTCTACATTATTTTGAGATAGTGAATAATAATTTGTGTATGTTTATTTTTATGAGTGTTAAATGTGTTGTAGAGATTGTTTGTCTATGTTTTATTAGGTAATTTTGTGAAGGTTTAATATGAGTTACTCGCTAGAGATGGTTGAGTATTTCTGTGAATGTTGAACTAGAGCCACTATCTAGTAGTAGAAATTGCTGGTCCATGTTTTGCTAGCATTCAAGGCTAACAATAGTAATCATATAATTGGTTTTTAGTTGCTAAATATTGATGAGCTTTTTTTTTGGGTTCCAAGTACTTGAATTTTTATTTGTGCATGTGTAATAGTCAAAATACTTGGGATCCCTTTTTTGGGATTGGTATTTAGGATATCTACAATTTAAACTCTTTTTTTCATAGTACAAATACATTTAATTTGCTTGAAAATGGACTACTATGAGAAAGGCTCTTCAAATCTTGCATATTTATTATGTATCTTGTTGACTTGAAAATAGGGATCAATTTCAAAGATTTGAGTTGCTTTTTTTTTCATACCTGCGCACCAATATAGTGGGGATTCAAGCCTCCCTGTGGTACATTTGATGTTTTCATTATACCAAAGGATGAGGGAGGTTAGGGTAAATATATATTGTAACTTAAGGTAACATCTTAATTACCAAATACAAGGACTAATGGTTGGAGGGATACTCTCCTTGGTAAGGCATCATCTTCTCACACCGTGGCATATAAACAAGATCAAGGGATCATTGGATTGTTTTATATAATTGCATCTCTTTATGACTTTCACATCTTAGGTCCTTTTACTATAAGAAGTAATGGGTATCATGGAGGAAGTTACTTGGCTTGGTGTGGTGGCATAAGTTAGGTAGTTGTAGGAAAGGATTGTGAAGAAGATAAGTTTGGAGTTGGAAGGTGCAAGGAAGCAACATCAAGGAATCATTGGATTGTTTTATAGAATTTCATCTCTTTATAGCTTTCACATATTAGGTCCTTTTACTATAAGAAGTAGCGGGTAGCATGGAGGAAGTTACTTGGCTTGGTGTGGTGGTATAAGTTAGGTAGTTATAGGAAAGGATTGTGAAAAAGACAAGTTTGGAGTTGGAAGGTGCAAGGCACGCCTATTGTAAGAATTCCTTCTTTTTAGGGGTGATGACCAAATAAAAATACTTTTGTTACTAGAGAGATTTGTGGGATGTTAGTGCCCACTCTTAGGTGGACCAAGTAATCAATCCCTTGTGGGTTTTCCATGTCTTATGCATATTGGAATATTAATGTGGATATTATCAATCCTACTTGAGATAAATTCTTCACAAAGAATATAGACATGTGTGTCCACTTTTAACATGATTGAGAGTGGGTAATTGGCAAACCCTTAGCCGAATATGATTATTAGGGATTGTACTCTCTTCTTCATTAGAGACATGATTTCCACCCTATTGTTGATTTACAATGGGTGAATATTTATGATGATATATCATGGATTAGGAGATTAAGTAGCATGTGGTTGATTGAAGTCAACTAAAAACTTTAGGTGTTTGTGTGGCTAATGCTTTCCTATGGCCTTGCTACAAAGGTGTGATTGGTCAAAAGAAATCTCTTGAATGTGCCTTGCATTTCCTACCTTAGGCTTGAAATAGTGAATCACCCCCTTTAAGATTGTTCTTTTTGTAGTGTTGGGATATTTTTTAGTCTAATCATGTAGCTATTTTGTAAAGGAGGTTGCAAAAGAGTAGTGTTATTATGTAATTTCAAATATTTGGTAAACTCCCCAATTAGTAGTGTTTCGCAGGTTCTAAGCATTTTAGCCTTGTTTATTCTTTGGAAACTTACTATTTCTTGTGTAATTATTAAAAATGATGTTTTTATTATTATTAAAATGTTATTTATTTTATAACTAAAATAATGTAAATATCTTTATACATGCTCCCATCTTATTTCGATTCTGTGGGAATGAATACATCAGTAACTAGACACACACTCTAATCATATTGTGTTTTCTATGTTTCATAGTGAAGAAAGATAAAATGTAATAAAATGTTAGATTGAGTTTTGATTTTAGTTGTAAAACTTAAATCTTTTACATTTTGGTTTTTTTCTAGCCATATTTTCCAATCAATTTTTATTGAAATTTGGCAAGGTTTGGTTGGAATCACAACTCTAAACTATCAAATCTATATAATCAAAGTGGTATGATATTCCAAGGTGCTAATATGATTTATATATTCAAAGATTCATTTTAAACAACAAAAAACTATGGAAAATTTATTGTCGGATTCCTATGAAAAAGCCAATGTGTAGAAGAGTTAGATTATACATTTCTTTCAATTTTATATTAAATCATCCATGTTTTGATTTTTTCTTTCAAGCATAGTTTAATACCAATTTATCCAAAATTGGGTAGGGATATGTTGGATTCACAAATTTGAACTATGAAATGTGTAGAGTCCTAGATGTATAAATTTTTTTCATGGTACTGAATCCATTTATGCATTCAAAAAAAGAAAAAAAAAACATGATTTTGCCGAAAAAATTATTACATGTTTCATTTTGTGGATATATTTTCTAGTCATTTCTTCTCAAAATCCAATATTTATTTGTTAGAATCACAAGTTGGATCTATGAAATTTGTATAATCCAAGAGCTACAAGATCTTTTAAGGGCATTAAATACATTTAGATGGTGCCTTACTTTGAGTTGTAGTCTAAGTCTTCTATGGTTTGGCATTTTTCGTGGCATATTTTCTTATCAAATTTTTATTGAATTCTAGTAGGAATTTGTAACAGCCCCTAGTTGATCTCTGATGAAAATAAAAATAAGACCAAGGTCATGGGACATGTATTCCAAGATGAATGTTGGGTAAAAAATAATGAAGGTTATCACTAGTGCTTAATAAATGGCTATAAAAATTGGTAAATGCAAAGTGGCATTAATTTACATTTATTTATGAAAATAAAGGAAAATAGGAGAAAAGGAAGATGAAGGGTCACATATTTGCATGAGAGAGAAATTGAAGGAAAAATGAAGAAATCAAAGAACTCAATGATAAAAAGGCTTATGAAGATCAGTTCACAACTTTTTGTCACTTCAGTTTTAGAGCTCTCTCCTATTCTCTCATTCTCTCATACTCTTGCACATTTATAGTATTCTTGAAGCATCCTTGGAGCACTTTGACATACATTGGATTTGGTGAAAGAATGCAAAAGAAAGCACGAAAGGGCAAGGGAACAGGTGGATCAACAACTATAGCTATATTGCTTGATCGGTAATAGGTTGCGTGTGTGATTTCCTTGTTGATTTATGGATGCATGGTATATGCATGTGATTTTCTGGTTATGTGTTGTCATTGGCATGGATATTTGTATTGATTGATAGTGGTTTTAGCATTGCCATGTCATTTTGTGGATATCCATGGTGTTGTGGGATTTTCCACTTGATTATTTTATGATTGGTGCTCATAATTCCTTATGGTTTTGGGTTGGAACAAACACTCTAGAAGCCTTGGAACAACTTTGGTTGAGTTACTAGACTTGGATCCTAGGTTGGGACAAACACTCTAGAGCTCTGGAAGGTTATGGGTTGAGTTACAATTTCTCAGATCCTTTGACAACTTGGGTGGAGACCGATCTGGTTTGTGATTAGTGATGTTTGACTGTGGAGGCGGAATCACTATGGTTGAGGGTTGAGGTGGTTTTACCTTTGGAAACCCTGACATGGTTTTGTTTGGTTTATTCCATGAGATCCCAAATTCATGCTTGGAATATGGCATGGGGGTGATTGGCTAAAAAATAAATTTGGGTCAGCCCAATCTATGATTGGGTGGTATGTGGAAGTCCCTGACTTGGTTGGTATTTTCATATGTTAATATGAGACATTTCCTTATTATGATTTATAAGCATTTGTAGCGATTGTGTTGGTGATATTATGGCTAATCTTCCATGGTCTCTATGTCGTTTATTTGTTAGTCATATTTTGGTTATATGATGTGTTATATCTATTGCTCTTTACATGTTTTGATAAGCTATTTAATGGTTTATGAATGCATGGACTAAAAGTGTTATTGCAGCTATGTGGAGAGGGCATAGAGCCCTCTTGGCGATTATCAAATAAGTCTTAGACTCTTATGATCAGATATGTGTTCATGATTGGTAGCTTACATGTTCATTATATGTTTGACGAAATGATTGTCATGGTTGGGCTTAGATAGGTAAATTTCTTGTTAAAGTTTGTATCTTTAGCATTGTCATTATGTCATCTATCATTTTGAGAAGTCTTAGGCAATTATGGGCAGCGGTCTGGAGGCTGGCTTGGAATTGTGGCTCACATCTCAAGATTGTAGGCACTGAACTGAGCAATTTATGTCATAACTTCCTAGAGCAAGGCTTGTGGGTGCAGTTAGAGGCCTTTAACCTCCTGCAGGCAGTGTTAAGGGTGCAGTTGAGATCCTAGGCCAATGAAAGGGAGCCCCGACTCAGGGTTTGGTCACCTGGTGTGCTTCTTTGGCCTCTGAGTGTCTTGTAGCCCTGAGGGATGTTATGAGTTATCTCTCGGTAGTCAGTTGTATGCCTTGCTTCCTTAACTGGAGCTAGGAAGTCAGGGCATGTCATGTAACTCTTTTTCTCATGTTTACCATAGCAGGCCGGTGAAATTAGGTAAATGCAGGAGGGGTGATTGCAAAATTCATCGGAATCATAAGTTTAAACTATGAAATCTATATTATGTAAGTGTTATATGAGATATTTAGGGCATTGATGCATTTTAAACAATAAAAAAACATAATTTGGAAAAAAAATATTACCCAATTTTGTCGATTTTTCTTTTAGAGGAGTTAAATTGCCCCATTTTTTAGAGCTCCAGTGTAATTCTTCTATGTTTTAATTTTTCTTGGGCACATTTTCTAGTTAGTTTTTCTCCATGTATGACAACAATTTGTTGGAAGCATAAGTTTGAATTGTGAAATCTATATACTTTGAGTTCTATAGAACTTTTCCAAGGTGTTCAATCCATTTATTCATTTAAAAAACCATTTTAAATAACAAAAAAAATGATATTTCCAAAAAACTATATTATTGGATTCGGGGGGGGGGATCCAAAGCATAGAAGAGTCTAAATCCTCTATGTTTTGGCTTTTTTCTTGAACTATTTTTGTGTCAAATTTTAGTGAAATTTATTAGGAATTTGTTGAGATCATAAGCTTGAACTATGAACAATGTATAGTCCCAGTGATACAGGCATTTTTTAGGGTGGTGAATCTATTTATTATTTTAAAAATGCATTTTTTTTATAATCATTATGAGAACATTTGTAGAAAATCCTGTAGATTCACAAGCTCATGCAATGTACTAAAGCATAGGACGAGAATCTACTTCTTCTTTCAACTAGCAGAAGCCAATAGATCGATGAAAACAATATGAACAAGAAGAAGATAAATCAATGGTACAGAATACAAGATGTATTTGGGGAAATCCACTGCTCAAAACCCTACTATCTATATTTCATATATCATAAACATGAGTGAAGATACAAAGCTTTTTCTCACTAGAGAAATTCTGCACAGATATGCTCAACTCTCTCAGCTCACAAGCTAGCTCTTGGCCAACACTTAGCCAATTATGCAGCTCTCAAAGTCCCTAATCTCTTGCTCAATTCCTAGGATGAATAAACTGTATTTAAAGGGAATCATGCTTCCAAAACTACACAATAAAAACATAGGTCCTTCTCTGATTACATGCATGATCTATATAACTGAGTAAATCATACAACTAATCGTACATTGTCCCTTCACTCTAGTCTCAACTGGACCTTTCTCAAAATTGACATGCATGAGTTTATGACGAGGGAATCTTTAGTTAATCAGAGTGACACTTGTGGATGCACTAGTTCACCAACTGACTGTTAACTCTCTATTAGTTCTGCAAACAGTTTGGAACTAATTTAACTGAACATAACTCAGTAAACTAAGTTATCTAATTACAACTCACAATTAAACTCACCTTGGACCCCTAAAACTTAGGGAGAACATACACATGACTTCATAAAGACTTCCAACTCAAAATTAAAAAGCTAATTAAGTTAATTAAACTTAATTAAATATTAATAAGTTGCTATGAGAATAGAATTTGATTTTAATTCTCAGTTTAATTCAAGGACAAATTAAACTGGAATTTCTTGTTGCCATTTCTCAACACTCTCTCTGAACAAGAAATGGATTATCATCTACCTCAATCCTATCTTTGTGAAACTCGAATTTACATCTTGACAATGCCCTTATCAAAATGTCAGAATCTTTCTCCTCTACTGGAATGCACTCTAATAACATGACATGCCTCAATACACAATCTCTAAGGTGATGATAAAAAACATCAATGTGCTTGGACCTATCATGAAAAACTGGATTTTCAGATAGTTTGATACAACTTTGATTATGACAATAAATCACAGTTGGATCCATTTGTTGACCAAACAAACCAACCAAGATCTTTCTCATCCAGATGGCCTCACATGCTTCCTGACTCACAACCATGTACTCTTCCTATGCCAAACTGAGTACAATTGATCTATGTTTCCTGCCATACAAAGAAACTATCACTATCCCAATATTAAAGATACCTCCTGATGTGCTCTTCTGGTCAGATGGACTCCCTATCCAATCTGAATCAGTGAAGCCTTGAAGCTTCACTCCCTCTATCTGTTAGTAACATAATCCATACTAACAAGTGCCCCTAAGGTATCTCAACACATGCTTTTCCACCTTCTAATACATCTTGGTAGGCCTAACCATCACTTGACTAAGTTGGTTAACTGCATAGCACATATTTGGTCATGTGTTCACCAAGTACATGAGTGAACCCACAAGCTTCCTATAAACAGTAGCTTCCACTACTTCCTCTAAAGTAGCATCCTCCTTCATCTAGTTACCTGCTAGAGGAGTCTCCATGGGTTTACCTCTCTCCATGCAGGATCTCCTTAGTATCTCATTGGCATACTTGCCTTGAGACATAAACAACTCCCCATCACCCTGTCATACCTCCATGCCAAGAAAGTATTGCATGAGCCCCATGTCCTTCATCTCAAACTCTCTTGAAAGGTCTTCCTTGGAAGATTTAATCAGTTGATCATCACCTGTTAGTATGAGATCATCAACATATAGTACAATTATCAATAGTTTTCCTTCCACCACTATGTGGTACAAGTTCACATCTGCTTCACTCTTCGTGAAGCCCAATCTAGTGAAGTAGCTATCTAACCTGGTGTACCAAGCACGGGGTGCTTTCTTCAGCCCATACAATGCTCTCTTGAGCCGATACACATGTGACTCACGGTCAAAGGTCTCAAAACCTTCAGGCTACTCTATGTACACCTCTTCCTCAATCATGACATTAAGGAAGGTTGTCTTCATATCCATTTGATGTATCTTCCAACCCATCTATGATGATAGTGCCAATATAGATATGATCGATGAGTACCTTGCAATAGGAGAAAATGTCTCACCATAGTCAATCCCCTCTACTTGTGAAAAGCCACGGGCCAAAAATCTAGCCTTATGCTTTTCCTCACTACCATTTGCATCTTGTTTTACCTTGTAAATCCAACAAGATCTCACCACTAACTTGTCCTCCTATCTCGGGACCACATCTCAAACACTGTTACTAACTATGGAGTCATACTCCTCCACCATGGCATCAACCCAGATCAGCTATTATATTACTTCCCTAAAGGAAGATGGCTTTGTCACAACGCATTCGCCCATAAGAGCCATGTATCCAGTGTACCTCTCAGGTGACCTCCTCTGCCTGTGCTAAGAAGTGGGTGCTCCAACATTCTCCCATGCATAATCCAACAATCTAGTAGCCTCTCTGGTGCACTTTCTTCCCTCTCTAGAAGACTATGCCTGAGTGGATGTATCCACTTTGGGATCCTCTGCATGTGGCTGCTCCACATCAATCTGAGGCTCCTCAAACTTAGGAGCTAAAATATCCTCATCTCCGTGTATCTCAAGATCCCACTCAAGGGAAAGTCACATGGTCTTCTTCTCATCGAATCTGACATCCCTACGAACAACTATCATCTTGTTGGTCGGAAAGTACACCTGATAGTTGTGAGGTGTATCAGTGGACCCCACAAATATTCCCAACTCTGTTGTCAGCTCAATATTCTTATGTGCATCTTTGGTCACATAGCAATATATCGATGAACCCAAAATCCTAAAGTGACCAACATATGGCCTCTTACCAGAATAAGCCTCCTATAGTGTCTTCATCTCAAGTATCCAATGTGGGCTACAGTTCTGAAGATAAACTGTTGTGTTGCATGCCTTAGCCCGCAAGTGTAATGGTAGGCCCTGATCATGTAACATCACCCTCACTGACCCTACTATGCTTATTCTCTTCCTCTTGGCCACCCCATGCCGTTGAGGGTTATGGGGTGCTATCAACTCCCTTTTAAACCCTTCTATTGCACAAAAGTTCTTAAACTCATTTGATACATACTCACATCCGTTATCACTCCGTAGAGATTTAACGTTCTTTATTGACTCTTTATCCACCAATGCTTTAAACTCAAAAAATTTTGTGAAGGTTTCATCCTTTTTTTGCATGAAAAATATCCAGCATTTATGAGAATAGTCATAAAAAAATATAACATAATACCTATGTTTGGTGGATATTGTTGAGAATGGTCCACACACATCTAAATGGAGTCACTCTAAAATAGTCTCTGCTCGACTGTCTCTGTCGTGAAAGGAAGAATTGGTGTATTTTCCCAAATTAAACCCCTTACATGTATCAACTTTCTCAAGCGTACCTTTGGGAAGACCGGTAGAGATCTATTGCAAAATCTTCAAAGCCCTATGATGCAAGTGGCCCAATTGCTAGTGCCACAACTCACTAATGTCTCGGCTCTGCACCCCTTTTGCTTTTGTGCTTAATGCAACACACTCCTTTACCTCTAACTTATAGAGATTCTTCACCCGAATCCCTATCTTCTTTACTTGACCCGTAGCTATGTTTTGAAGGAACATCTTTCCTTTCGAGAAGTTCACATCATAGCCTCTATCCTCAAGCATGACAACAGATACCAAGTTATTCTTCAACCTGGGCACATACATAACATTATTCAAGGTGAGTGGAGCCCCATTCTCCCTCTGAAAAGTAATCGTGTCCAATCCAGTAACACTATACTTCCCGTCATCACCCATCTTGATATGCATCTAGATATCTTTCTCCTCTAGGTCACTTAATAACTCTTTGTCACCAATCATGTGGAATGAGGCTCCACTGTCTAAGTACCATACACTTCCCATCATTGATGACACCATGCATGCAATGAGGAAAAAGTCCAATTCGAATTGGGAGGCCAAAGCCTCACCCACCACTCCTCCTGAGGACTTCTTCTTGGAATTCTTGAGTGGACAATTTGTAGCAAAATGGCCCAGCTCATGACAATGAAAGCACTTAACTTTCATCATGTATTTCTTCTTACCTCCATGATAAGAATCCAATTTCGAATGGGAAGCTTTCCCTTTCCCCTTCTTCGCCTTAATTGTGAAGGAACAATTCTCTTCATCATCAGTTTTTGATGAAGTGTCATCCCTGGGGTTCCTCCTCATATCCTCCTACATCAAATCTAACCATAGTCGTTCCCAATCTGACAGCTTCTCTCGACCATTGACAGAGTCCTGATAACTATGCCCACTGTTTGGGAGTCCTAGAAGAGAAAGACTCACCATATCATCCTTGGCAACCATGATTCCAACACTTCCAAGTTCATCACGACATTGAGTGAACGTGGTCAAGTATTTTGGAATAGTCTCGCCTTTCTCTATTTTGATTTTTTGAAGTTTGTCCTTCAGTACCAATTTCCTTTGGTCACTGTTGTTCTGATACAAGTCTGTCAATGTTTTCCACCTAGCATACGAAGTTTCCTTGCCATGGATACTTGAGACAATGTGGTCTCAAACTCCCTCAAGGATTATCCTCCTCACCTTCGCCACACACTTCTTCCATTCAGCCAAATTTTGTGAATCCAATGTTTTTGGCTTAGGAATTTCTTGATCAACGAATTCCTTCAATCCATTATCCTCTAGCACAACCTCTATTCTCTCTCTCTCTCTCTAGGCTATAAAATTTGAGTTGCCTTCCAAGACATACTCAAATCACAAACTGTAGAACTCCATCTGAAGTATGTATTGCAAATTTTAATTTCACCTGTAACCCAAAACTCAAAACTTCAAAGTCTCCTTTAGTATATTATTTTTCAGCTCCGATACCATGTAGAAAATCTTGTATATTCACAAGCTCATGCAATGCACTAAAGAATAGGATAAGAATATACTTCTACTTTCAAGCAGCAGAATCCAATAGATCGATGAAAAAATATGAACAAGAAGAAGATAAATAAATGGAACATAACACAAGATGTATATGGGAAAGCCACTACTCAAAACTCTTATATTTAGATACATAATTAATTTTGAAAAAAAATGGTGGATTTTTATGGATATGTTGCACTAGGCATTTCTTTTTATGGATATGTTGGCACTAGGCATTTGTATGCAGAGGTGGGGAAATATTAGGAAAAATGTAATTATTACATTTTATCTAATATTTTTGCCTACCTCCATCCACTTTTTACTAAGTTATATTAGATAAAATATAATACTATAATATTACATTTTACCAAATATTTCCCCTCAACAGGCCCACTTCATATTGTAATTTTTCTTTATATTTGTAATTTAAACATAAACAAACTAAACTATAATATATAGGGTGGGATGTGACATCAAATATTAAGTAAAATTTAATAATATTACATTTTAATTAGTATTTCCTCCCACCCTTGGTCAATATTTATTAGGTGGGGGTGGTTATAAATATTGGGTAACATATAATATTGTAATATATATTTTAAGTAATATTTCCTAGGGAATATGCGGATATGTAATGTAAGTAAACATTTGTAATGTTAGCTCAATTATAATCAATATATTTCTAATAATTAATATAGATGTGTTCCATCTATAAATTTAATTAATAAGCCAATAATAACTTAATATTTACAATATGACAAGATTTTTAATCACGAATATTTACCATGGATATTATTAGCTTTTAAGTAGGTTTTTTTACAATACCATGGGTCAATACCCACAAGAGAAAGATAGAGAGGGAGAGGAGGGAAGAAAATTATATTATGATGGGCCATCTAGACTTTTGATTATTATGTTATGGATCCAGGCTTTTAATGATTATGTTACAATACCATGAGCCAATACCATGGCTTATCAAGACCAATGCCCAAAAACCATAACTTGTTTCACAATCAAAATATTTTACATATACTTTATTTTAATTTAATTTTATAACAGTTTTTAATT